>JAULBW010043346.1:0-62929 GCA_032358265.1 Vaucheria bursata | reverse complement strand
ATGAATGTATATTATTTACTACTCATTGCACAGTTCTCAACACGGGATCACTTGCTATTCAACTTGAACTGCATAAGATGAGAAATAATAACTGTTACTAATTGACAACTATTTTTGACAAATTATAAACCAATGTTGATAGCGTTACATTTAAATTTCATAGAGTGGCAACTGACTATCCCAAAGTGGCCTTTGAACTTATATAATTGGCACTGAACAAGCACAAATTGGACATCAAATTAAATTGCATCGCATTCAACATTTGTTATGTGCATATATTATGAATGATGTAGAATTCTTTTTTCTGTTTGAAAAGTACTTTTTCAAGTCCTGTACTTGCTCATTTCATTTGCATAAAATTCATGATTACAATTATACACTTGAAGAACAGATTTTTTTAAAAAGGGTTTACTTTTCAAATAAAAAAAAGTATGCAATGCCTTTTAATTTTTCAGGAAATAACGTTAATAAACATGCACACAATATTCTTGTCAAGACTAACTAATTGTGTTTTGTATACCTAGTATTTTGTAATTTTATTGCATCAACAAATGCTACATGCCTGCAAAGAGCACTATCATGGGTATGTTCATTTTTGCACATATCGCATCTGAGCTGCACACTTTATACTTAAAAGTGGCAAGATGATAAACTTTTTTTAGCACTTATTTATCCTTCACATCAAAGTAATTTAGCTAAAACTGGATTTCTACAGAACCTATGAGCAGAGTGCTGCAACTAGTGTTTTGCGATCAAAAACTCTTTGCCCACCACAGCTTTAAGTATATATATTCCCTTACAAGAACTATTTAGGAAGGTTTTAGAATATGATGTTAACTATTTTTTGGTTATCATGCATTTATTTTTCTAATAAAAATGGAAAATATGCATTGAAATATGGTGCCACAAGTTATGTAGGGTGTCTGGTTGAATATTCTGGCACTTGCAATTCACAAACTTTCAAATTTGGAACTGTGCCACAAGTTAAATAAGTATTTCTCAGTGTTTAATTTGTTGAGAATCTTACATACTTTGTCCCAAAAAATGTAGACCACCATATATGTGATTCATTATTAGAAAAGAAAATATTTGTATTATTATTTCTGTTCAACATCAGAATAAGAAAATTAACCAAATGAGACTATTTGCTCCTGAAAATCCCAGGGCACAAATTATTAGTAATGGCGCACTATTCAATTCTTTTTTGGGTGATGATGGTAATGATGGTAGTTCTGGTTTTGGATTGTTTGAACCCATGTGGTTGGGCTTATCCAAAATCAATGAGACCATTAAATAAAATAAGCATGCACCAAATGAGAACTAGACAAACTGCTGCTCAACTTGTACTCAACCCTTGCAGAGTCTAAATGCCAATTTAAATTGTGCAAATTCTATTTCAGACTATGCATAATGGATTGCATACAAGTGATAAAGATGAGTCCCAAAAACTAATTACCTATCTTTAATGAACTGTACAGAACATTATGCAGCAGAAATTAGTAATTACAACGTTGACAACTATACACTGGATTCATGTGAAGAGTCAAGATTTCTATTGGTCACTGCTCCAATTCCCATTCCAGATATCCCGTGACCCGTTCATGTGATCCATATCCGTCCATATTTTTCTTTGCAACTGTATAGTTCCAGCTTAACAGTTCATCTTTGTGATTTTTCTGGTCCTTACAAAAAATCTGAAGAGGTTGTGTAATTGCAAACTTGCAATTGCATATTCCTAAACTGTGTTCTGACCTTTTCCAATTCACTCTACATTATTTTTCTACTTTTCTCAGATGAAGTACGCTTCCCTAAGCAGTACGCTCCCCTAAGCAGTTATTAGGAATTAACTTGTTAACAGTTAATTCATATTATAGCTGTGGAGTTCTGTGTTACGGCAAGTCATCTTTTTGCATATTAAGTTTATGGCAAGTCACTGCTGGTGACAGGCTAAGTTTATGATTTGTGTGTTGCTGTGAAGTTTGTTCACTTCCAGCAACACAATTTATGCTGTGTAAATATATCTTGATCCTGTATTGAGCCTTGCTGTATACGCATTCATAACAGCAGTACAGTCCCATAGCGTGCAATAAGTATTGTCTATAGTCAATAGTGCACTCTTGTTTTTCTGTCTGTTATGAATGAGTATACAGCAAGACTCAATACAGGATCAAGATATATTTACACAGCATAAATTGTGTTGCTGGAAGTGAACAAACTTCACAGCAACACACAAATCATAAACTTAGCCTGTCACCAGCAGTGACTTGCCATAAACTTAATATGCAAAAAGATGACTTGCCGTAACACAGAACTCCACAGCTATAACATGAATTAACTGTTAACAAGTTAATTCCTAACACTGTCTTACACTTTATTTCTTTTTGCATTGCCTTGTGCTGTGATCACCATCACAGTGCATTGTATATTTTAATCTTTACTCTTGCTTTTTCTTATTATGAAGAAGCCCTTAGTATAGGTAAGCAGACTAAGTTTTATTAATGAATAAAAGTAATTAATGCCGAGTACCAGAGCATCTGAGATAAAAATGTTGGTATACTTGTACCACATCCAATTAGCAAGAACTGCTTGGAAATCATTAAATACTCAAATTGAAATGAGATAAATAAGATAAAACTTTACAATATAAAAATTGCTATATTGTCAAGAGTTATCTTCAATGAAAAGTGCAAACTACTGAGGAGACAAATTCTTCCCAATAACTCTGATTAGTGCAACTCAATTATTGCTTGCATTGGCTGCTGAATATGGCTGGTATAATTTGCATGTGGGTATTACTGCTGCACTTTTTAAAGACTTTCCTCACTATAAAAAATCAGTATATACATATAAAACCGTTGCCAGAATATGTCATAAAGACTGCAAACAGTTTCTACTCAGTACAATATTGGTATACAGATTACAGAAGAATGCATATGGCCTAAAAACTGTCATGGTGAAATTGGAATACCACACTTAAAAGTACTCCACATAATACTTTGCCCTATTCAATCAAAGCTATGTATTTTCCAAGATGCTAGCAATGTGCATTTTTTGTAAATGTAGAAGACATGTTTGTAACTCTCAGGATATACTGTTCTAGTATTAATTTTCTATTTTCTTCTGTGTTTACCTTGAATACTGCACATGTTCCTGATAATCCGATACATAAGTTTAACATTTTTTTGTGTAACTACAACTTCATATAATTCCTTTCTTGAAGGTATTTTATGCAGCCTTTAAGATTATCTTTATGCTGTCTGCATGAAATCTCTTGCAACTCTCACTTCTAGCCACTTCTCTTAGTTATTGCAACATGCACTGTTCCACTGGTCTTCCTGATGCTGTGCTGCACTGTAATTATTCAAGTCTCATTTCTTGTTCTATGAATAAGTTTATTTCAGAAATAATTTTTTTTTATTTGATCTATCAATATTCTTTTATGATTCAATGTGTGACACTTTGTTAGCATCATGCATCATTAAGTTAACTCTATCGTTTCAGTACTATTAGCAGTAACAGTGGAACAAAAAAAGACTGTTAACATTCTAAACCAGCTTAAAAAATTCTAAAACTTCAAATTATAATCTACTTGGGAGTTTTTCTGGAACATTGTTAGGATTACTGCATCTCAAATTGACTGGATTCAATTACTTTATATGCTTTTTGTACTTACTATGTGATTAGAAGTTGCTTCTGACCATACAGATTGTAGTTTATGAGGTTATAGTCTAATATACGCACTATCAATATCTTTCATTGTCACTTGTATTTCTTATATTTTACCATTCTAGTTTTAGTAAATATTTTACATTTGCAAGTTATAACAGTTAGAAGGGTTTATTAACTAGCAAAAAGTACCAGCATTTTATGGACCTAAAACTGTGCCTTTATTTTACATTTTTAGAGCATGTGGTACGTAATTGCTAAAAAAAAGCTGCAATTCAAGGTGACAACAAAACAATTTCTATGCAATTATTTGGTTCAAGCATTAGTGAAAACAATTCATTTTTATATGTATCAATTGAAATTATTTTCAATAATAAACTGATAAGGAAATATAAAGCATTTATTGGTTCTAGATATGACGAAAACTTACTCAACAAAGAATTTATAAAATTTAGTCAAGTTACATCAAATATTTTAGCTTTACCCATAAGTTTTTATGCAGTCAATCAATGAGTTTTTTCTGCGGAACTATAAAATTTTGCAACATGATCAGTTGTATTGCAAAATACTCATTTCAAATACTAGCTTTTACAACGAGAAATGTATTATCACTTGCAGTTTTAGCAATTGGTTGGCTTAAAAAGCTCAATTCTAGTATTAATTGAGGAAACCCTAGTACATCATTACAAGTAAAGGTATTTCTGAAAATGTTCTAAAATGTTCAGTCCCAGATTTGTCATGATATGGCAAGAGTGCAGAAATGTCAGAGATAGCTGTTAGTCTACAGGTTGCAAGTTTAAATTTTGATGATGTCATTTCTCCTAAATTTTTGAATAATGATATTCATAATTGTTTAAAAATGATTCTGACAATGATGTCATTATAATGGCTGCAATAAAGTTGTTACAGATAAAGTTAAGCTAAAGTTTATCCTGCAGAAAATTTAGATGGAAATATTGTGAGAATTAATCAAATTAAAAAAGTTTCTGTGTGTGAATGCCACATTTTACAATGGTAATAGTGAAATCTCTATGCGGCTTGCTACCCAAATATCATCAGTACAATATGTGCATCAATATTTTGAAGAATTAAACCATACCCTGAGGTACTACTTACCCTTTATCAGACCCAGAACTGAACACTCTCAGGAGTACATAGATGAAGACTTTGCAAAAGGCTTTACTCGTCCATTGTCATCACCTCCAGGGGTCTTGCTGTTTATTGTTAAAAAGGAAATTGGCAAGTTAAGACCAATAATAGTTCATCAAGGAATGAATCTAATTACAGCTAAGAATTGGTACTAGTTTTCATTGATCTATGAAATGCTGTATTTTTTTTCATTGCACGCGTATTTATCAAGATTGATTTTGAATTGGCATATAATTTTGTTTGAACAAGTAAAGCTGATAAGTGGAAAGCAGTTTTTCAATGGTGTTGTGGACTTTTAAGTACTGTTGTTGTTAGGAATTAACAGCTAAAAAGTTAATTCTGTTCTGTAGCTGTGGTATGTTTTTCCTAGTACTATATTGAAATTTCAGTTTTGATGATGAGAACAAGTTTCAGTTTAGACAGCAAGAATAAGTTTCAGTTTAGACAGCAAGAATAAGTTTCAGTAAATGATATTTTGTTTTGTTGAAGTTATCTTACTCCTATCAATACAATTTAGCATATAATAATGTATGCATTCTGTCACAGATTTCTTGTGTTTCTGTTGCATGTTATATTTCTAGTAATATTTATGCTATCTTTGTTAGAATTTAGCAAAAATATAGTGTTTCTTAGGCAATTAAAGATTATGTCACAAAAGTAATTTGTTAGAAATGTATTTTATTGTTGTGATTTCTATTTGAGTACATTTGTGTTTTAGTGAATTTCATTTAGATTTGACTGGTATGAACATAGCTTTTCATAACTGCATTGTTGAGATTCATTCTTGGTAGCACATTATAAGAACTAATGGTATATATTGTTATGTATGTATTTGTCTTTCATTTATTGTTTCCATTTTAGTATCTTGTGCACGTACAGTTTGTATATTTGGTTCTTACAGAGTTGTAACAAACTGACAATACAGATGAAATTCAGCAGTTTGGAAAAAGTACAGTTAATGCATCATTACTTCTAAAACATGACTTTAAATATATTTAAAGTTCAAAAAGAAAAAGGAAAGATCACCAATAATGGATAAATGTTGGGATTGTTAGTGTTAGGAACCGCTATGCACCATTACTTATGGAGGATACGGATAATAGCGACAGTTCATGAATTATGATATTGTTAAGAATTGACTGTTACTTTGAATAGTCGAGTCACTCATATAAAGATTATTTATGTGTAAAGACTATTCAAATGTAACGACTATTCAAATGTAACGACTATTCAAATGTAACGATTATTCAAATGTAACGAATAAAAGGTGTAACGACATTTTTGTATATAACTATGAAGTGCAAAGATCACTCTTTGCAACATCTTAAATATACAGATATCTATAAGTTTCTTCTTGTGTGTTTGTTTAGTAATACTCATTGCCGTTGAATAGCAACAGTACTTACAGCTAGGTCCAGTGACAACTAAAGGTCTTTCTATTTGATTACAGTAAATATTCAATTAAAATCGGATATAAACTGTTTGTCATGTGCTGTATCTATGTTAGAGGAAGTTCCAACAGAAAAATTTTAAATTTTCTTGTCAGTCTCTCTAAATGCTCTAGCCCTAAAAATCTCAAAACCCACTGAGAAAAGTTAAAAGACTGACCAAGCAATTGCTGTTAAAATATGCAAAACTAGAATAAAGTACTGATGCAGTTAGTAACTTGTAATTTTCGTTTAGCAAGGTAAAGTATGGCTGAAAAGCTGTTTGCATTAATAGCCAGTTTTTGGCCATTTTATTAATGCAAAAGGTAGTAGCTGAGCTTATTCAACTCTGATTAGTGCAATGCAGAAATGCAATCAAGGAGTAGTAAACATATATTCAATCATAAAGGAAATGCAACTTGAACAAAAAACAAAGATCTTTTAACTGTCAGAGGTACAGTAATTGGACTAAAAAGTGGATTGCTAGAAGCAATACTTTTAAAAAAGTTCCTATTGTAGTAACTGCCAGTGGAAATTTAGTGATTTATTTACAACTCAAAGGGTTGAAACTCTTTTCAGTAAAAAAAAGCAAGAGGGTACATACAAATGTGCAGCAGGAATTTTCTAGATGGAATCCAGAATGTGATTTGGGATCGAGTTAACAAGTTTTGCATATGATTATCAGTCAGAAGAGCAAAACAGACAAAGAGTGCACAGTCCCCCAATGGTAACACTTTGGCCTCAGCCATTACTTTTTTCAAAATTTTAGAACTTTCAATGCTGGCCTGCAGTCACATAGTAAGGTCCCTAGTTTATTTTACAGCTTCATTTGTTGGTAAGGCGCCAATTTTTGCAAGATTTCTGATTTTTTGGAGGGGAATAGGCTCTTTAAAACAACAGAATGTTGTATAGCCAGTATGAAGTTTGACCACATATTTTTTATCATTGACTTTAAGATACTCCTAAATCCTTTTAGCTATGGTTGATAAAATCTCTGTTGCATTGGACTTAGAGAGGGGCATATTTAAATAATAAACGTAACTTACGATTATGTAGGAAAGGTAGTAGTATGCTATTCTGCTAGAAACACTTAAGCAGAGTTAACATCAGTTTATGCACCTGTACTTATAGTCCTTGAGATGCTCTTGGCAAGTAAGGCATTCAAGCATTGTTATCAGACTCCCATGCCTTCAGAATATTAAAGCAGGCATTAACCCAATTTCATAATTTAGTTACAACTAAATTTAAATTTTGACCAATCAAAATTTAAGCTTCATACTATCATTGCTTTTATTAAAGTTTATGAAAAACAAATGCCATATTCATTGAGGATACAAACAAACATTTTTGAGTGCTGTGTAGTTTGCAAAATTTAAAAAAAATTCCAGAAAATGCAGGGAATTTTTTCATAATGAATACTTTGCAAGGAGAAAAATGGATAATAGAGAAAAAGCAACTACATTTGCCTATCTTCAAGAGTTTATATTTCATGTGGCCATTTCTTTTAATGAAAACATGACATGAAAAAATATGAATGCCAAAATTTTTTGCAGTTTCATGTAGTTAACTAAAAATGCAGGTGCAGAACACTAAAATCGATTCAAAGAGAAAATATTTTAAGGAAAATTGAAAATCCCGAAAAAGCAAATATAATCTGCTTCTTCTAACGAAATGTGTTAAAATCCGTCAGGTATTTGAAAAGGCTTTTTTTAACTGCATTTTGATCAGAAAGCTAAAATCCGAGGGGTTGCGAAACTACTGGTCTTGAAACCTGCTCATACTTTTGCGTTCCAGTTTGAGCTGTAATTTTACCAGATTTTGATGTATCATCCTTTGAATTGAAGACATTTTTTAGTTCCAGTAGTAAAAATATGATCGCAGTGGAAATCGATACACCAATCAATGCCTTTTTATAGCTCTCTGACACGTCCACAGAATCATATTCCAACCCTTCGTAGATATTGAAATAGGCGAATGCCAACAGTACCAGCGCTAATATTCTGTGCGAAAGAGCCCAAACTTTTCGAAGGGCAATACGAAGAGGCAAGGACAATTTAGAAGAGTCCACTGTGCTTGAAATGTTCAAGTCAATCTTGTTTGGACGAATCATTGCGAGCAGAATTTGAAATAGAAGGGCAACAAATATGAACAGGCCCAGTTGTCCATGCAAATCATGAAAATGATCATACTCGGTTGTGGGTAGAGTCAAAGCGAGTATAAATCCTGCAATAACCAATATCGTTGCTATTACCTAAAAGAGTAAAAAATTGTTAATAGCTTGATGAGTTAACTTGAATGCTATCGAAATGAAAGGTACCCATCATGAAGTCACTCGTATTTTTACTGAGTTGAAAAGTCACTCAAAATTGATTATTATTTTTTAAATAACTCGATGCATGGACATGGGTTGTACTTCAATAAAAAGTGACTATCGAAAAGACACCTGAGTGAGTTGAAAAGGCACTTAAAATGAATTATTCTTCTTATGAAATGCTCACCATCAAAAAGTTTTAAAAGCCATTGAAATATAATCCATTTTGACAGGTACCCGTTGATGCAATAACTTCAGTTGAATTGATCCGGTTGACTTAAATTAAATATAATAAAGTAAGACCATATATGCAACGTAAATTTTTAGGCACTGTAAATCATCTACGAAAATCAAAATCTGTGACTCAAATCAACTTTAGTTGATTTGATCTGTTGCATCCTGAGTTGAGTTGTCGAAGTGACCCAACGTATGCAAAATATTTAAACTAAAATTGCCCTTAAAATGATCATATTGATATGAAAAGAAATATATATATATTATGGCTAACTTTTGATTTGAATGGGCTAAGTTTAGTCAAATTATCCAATTTTACAAAAGTTATTATATGCATAGATATACGTATTAATCCCTTGAATTCAATGCACTAAAATTTTACTGACTTTTCCTATCTATACTGTTGCCTTACTAGCATAATAAAGAGCAGCCTCTCGTTTAAATATTTAAACAAAAAAATTTCCCTCTATTTTCTAAAAATGACCTTTGAGCCTTTAAATAGTGACCTTTTCACTTATAGATATATATAGCACCATTTACAGACAATAAATTAACTTTTTGCTTAAATATCTAGTGTCATTTCACCTGTATTCCTGCATGAATATATAAATAGTTCTTTCCAGATTTTATATATCTGGCAATAGTCATGCCCAAAGGAATCAATATAATCCAAGCGATAGCCATCAGTAGGCCATGAATTTGAACTGCACTTAGGCTGTTATTGGACACTTTAATAACTCCACTGCAATCGCCCAAGTTCATAGAAACGCTACCCCAATCACTATGTACACCTAAATTGCACATATATACTAGATATCACATCAACTTTCAAAAATAGTTTTACTCTTCCACAGTATAAACTATAGGTTTCCGAAAAGTCAAAATATTCCATTGGCTAAAATTATTCTTAGAAACTAGAGCTGTTGATAAATCATGGCTTTTTATATCTTGGATTTGGTTTGGGGGAAGAGTAGGGTTATATTTAAAACAAATTTAGATGATTTAAGACAAGCTAAGTTTGTATTTAGCTTAGTTAACTTGAATTTTTCGTGTTGATGTAACCGAATTTATATTTATCCGACTGAGATTAAGGTTCCTTAGAGAAGTGATGTGCATTTTTTATCCGCTTGAGTTGCCTGATGTTCATATCTTCATAAATATAACTTACCTAGCGCATTACTAGTATCATATGCCCAAATAAAGTACTGCGATTCTGTAGCAGACAATGCTATACTTCCTGTAACTGGACTAATCAGAGGTTGAGTAAAATCGACTGTTGTAATACCATTTGCTTGGAGGACATTTTCATTCGTTAAACTTCGAAATTCTTCAGGGCGTATTACCACAGATTGTACACTTCTGCCACTTATATCATACTCGTATACACCTGGAAAACATATTTATGGAAAAAATTTCAAAATTTGAAATTGGTCAAACACATCAAATTGCCGGGTGAGCATAGGTTCAACTTTGAATGGAGAGCATGTACATATTCCGGTAAATATGTACGAAAGTACGAATGAATGTATCTGAATAATAAATGATATCAGTAATAGCAACATACCAATATCTGGCGAAGCAATAACTGCTAGGCTTCCATCCATTTTACCAGAAGGACTTACTCCCCAACCCACGTACCCCTCCCCCGAATAAACTAATCTTGCGGATAGGGTTTCACTATCTGCCGAAATAGACCAATAGAAATCCAGCTTTCCATCAAATTGCACTTTGTTCTCAAAGTCTAATAGGTCAGATTCACATGCCATGGAAAGCGGTACTGGGCTAGAATCATCGTCATCGTCATCTTCATCTTCAGTTTCTTGCATGACCCTTAATATTTGAACTGAACTATAGCATGTTGATTTGTTAAGATTGAAAAGTAAGCTATAGTGATCTCCATTTTCATTAGAAATGAAGTTAAGCAATAGGAAACGAGTCACACTTGAAAGACTCGTATGTTGAACCAAGTTGTGGATTGCATAGGACAGTTCAAATGTATCCTCTGATTGGTCAATTTCTTCAACAGATTTTGTAGAAAAAGTAGGGTCAAATCCTTTTAAAATCAAATAGTTCAATCCAGAATTTTGTAGAACTTGAACCCCTGTAAGATTCAGTATAAAAATTTAAAAATGGCATATGCACATGTACATGCATGTAAGATAGTTACATTGAATACAACGCATACTAATGCCAAGTTATATGTAATAGTATTTATCGCGGGTACTTATACTATAAAGATTCACACATAACATTGTATTCATACAAAAAATATGTCATAAAATTGATTATCGAATAGAGCACTGATAAGATTTTTGTATATATGTAAGCATATGTACAAGAATTAAAAAAATACTTCCTAACAGAATAGGAAGAATTGCGATGCCCAAATATATAAATACATGTGAAAAATTCAATATTTTTTCAGATGGCTGAGAGAACCCACATATATATATATATATATATATGTTTGTATACAAAGATTAAATAAAGCTCTCTTCAAATACAATACCTTCACGTTGTATATGAATGTCCATATCATTGACATCAACAGAGCTCCAACCGATACATTGATCTTCATTCAATTTAATCCGTGCTTTCACATAAGCTTGTTCATAGTGATGAAATATAGAGAACTGCAATTCCAAATTGTCTTGAGTTCGAAGTTTGCTTTCAAATTCATCTGCTGTAGATGCACAAATGGTAGGGCAAATAGTGTTTAACTGGCAAAAAATCGAAAATATAGAAAAGATGCATGAAAAATTTGTAATTCAATTCCGCCAAATTTATTATATATATATATGCATATGTTTTTGCATCGAAGCAATATTTTAAAGAAACTAAACATGGGCATAAGATAAGGAAATAATGTTAAAGCCGGTGCAAACTCTCTCTATTGGCAGGACATTTGTAAAACACGGAATTTAGACTTATTCAACGTCTAACGCCCACGAGCAACTAGTTATACATAGATTATGATATATAGCGATATTATGATTGGCATCGTTCGGTAAAACAAACCTTTTCCCTTTTCACAGATGCAATGTCCTTGCTGCATCGATCCAAGAGGTCGAGACATATTTAACTCTAGTTCTTCACCAAGACTTGAGCTGTGTGTGTTCATCTCTTATTATCCGACAAGAAATAAGCTATGAGTGTCTCATATGAGAAGTGTACATGAGAATAAGGATCTCTTTAAGGAGATGATTATTCACAAAACTCGATCAACAACCTTCATTTAGCTGACTAATCAAATCAATTCAATTATATATTCTGAAAAAGCACAACCAATCAAACTTGCTACATGATGCGCAGGATATTCGTGCCTTCTGCGAATTACATGCAACAGCATGTGATAGATTTTCTAGATAATTCTACTGAAATATTGAATATTCTTGTGATACTGATATTATGGAATATCCGCGGATTTAAGAGCATTATCGGACAGTTTCACTTTCGATTCCAATGTTTTTCAAATAAACGAATTCCAATGTTTTGGTATGATGCAGTTTATGATGCTATGATGCTGCGCTCATTGACGATTCATACCCTACAGCACTTCATTGATGATTCATGCCCCACTTCATTGTTGATTATGTTGACTTGAAGTTGCTCCATTCGTACAATGTCACATTATGTTATATGAACTTCAATCTCTAAAACTCTTATTTTCCTAGTTGCTATGTTATTATTAGTTGATGCGAAGTCGACGTCCCCGAAAGTTGTGTCTAACAATATTAATGCAACAGTCTATGATTTTTTGCAAAGTGTTGGATGTCATCAGTGCTAGTAAAGACCAATCTCTATTGTATCAAGCGATAAGCAGTATGAAGCTGCTGCTCTTGATTTTTATATATGCTCATGAAAGGATTTAAAATGAATGCAATGCAAATAATGATGCAGAATGGCACTTGAGGTTTGCCTAGTGCACATATCTTTGATCGTTTTGTACTAAGTTGACTTTGAACTGTCTACGGGGCTCGGAGAAATGTTGTAACTTAAATTAATATACAATTAATTTATGGATGCAAATTTTTTCTAGTGCAAACGTAAAATTGTGGAAATTTGATTTTCAAGATTAAGAGAACTTACAGAATTGCGATGGTAACTCTATTAATCAGCGTATTAAAACATATAACTGGAACATGAATGGAACCGCTGGTCAATCTATCTATCACTGTCAGTATTGCATCATGGATATTGGAGTCTAGGGATTGCGACATAGTTTAAAAATTATTCAACGCAGTGTTCCAAAAAATGTGAGAATTGCAGAAAAGTTATGTTGTGCGTGAATATGAAAAATTAAATATTATTTAGTAAATATCAGAAGCAGAGTTTACTGTACAAATATGGCAGCTAAAGAAGTAGAGAAAAAGACTTGTGCTAGTTCTGTACTGTTGCTTGGCTCTAGGAAAGCAATAGTATGAAATTAATGTCTATGGCACATTTGAAACTGAGATCTATGTAGTACACATGGTGTCAATGAACAAGCACATTTTATTTCATGTACAAGTTCAAGCGGTAAAATGCAGGAAAGATTATTACTTATAATTTTTTTGATGTTCATAATTCTGATCATTGCTGTTGTTAAAAAATTGCGTACATTGATTAGAAAGTTTGTGAAAATGGTTGATGACTGCTATTATGAATGTACTAGACAAGGTGGTAACAAGAAAGGTACAACTACTATAGAGGCATAGCAACATTATTCAAACATAATATGCGTTGCTGAGAGTAAATAAGAAACACACTCAGCAACACAACAAACATAGTCTCCACGCCAATCCATCTGAAGAGTCATAAAATGATGCAGCTAAATAATGGAATAACTCTTAAAAGAGTAATTCCCTTAAGAACTAATTGCTGTAAGCATGTTAGTTCCTTTCAGCTGCACTGTTGTTGGCCTTTATGTTATTTTCAGTGATGAAGTCTTTATGCTTTTCAATGAGTAAAATAATGGTAAAGGCAGGTACAACACCTGATATCTCTTACTCTTGAAACAACTGATTGGATTTCTTCTAGTGAAATAATTTTGTATCCATAAAACTGTGACTTAAATTTAGGATTACTTAGCATTGATAAATTATAATTAGACATATCACATTTACAGCATTAAACTAGTACATTAATAATCTTCCTATAAATGTTCAGGTTGAATGATTTGATAAGATAATGTTGTAAGGAATGAATCAAAGTAAGTTTTTTAGCGCAAGGGACCAATTGTACAGATTTTTACAAACAGACTTATTTTAGATGAAAAAATAAATGTTGGACAAATGAATGAACTAGGACTGATATTGCCAATGAATTTGACATACCTACACGCACATTTACAAACCTGCAGCCAAGTCTTCAAGTATTTGATGGCAAGTTGGATCTTATTAGAGCAAAAATACTATTTGATATATGCTTTGTGCTTCACAAAAAATACCCAACTTAACTCAATGTCAGGAACAGTCTGGAATGGGGTTCAAGGCAATCAGGAACAACTTTCAAGATTCAGAATAAAACCCAAGTAAGCAAGAAATAAAGACCAAAATACAACAGTATATTATGTACGGAGCTGTTTGGAAGTCTAAGAGCACAATAGATATTTTTAGAGATAGATAAAAGAGTGAGCAAAATGAAGTAGCTTCTCAATTTGGAACAACCAAAATACAAAAACCTAATTTACATGTAGAATAAAAACTGCCCAATAAGAATGGCCCAGTTGCACACAAAATATGCACATGTATAGCAATTACTAATGCAATCCTAATACTCAACATGCTTTGCTTTGATTAACGACTCAATAACAGATACAGAAGCACTATGTTAATTGAAAGTTTCTGGAGAGGTATTTGAAACAAGTAATCTTTCTAATAAATTTTTTTAATTGGGGCAAAGCATGCGTTTTTGAATTTAGATATCATTATCAGTATCAGTATTAATTATTTCTTAATAGTTTTACTGGCAATCTTATGTTGACTTTTGGAAGCAAATTGTTGTGTAAAATTAAGAATCCAATTACTCAAGTTGAATTTTGGAAGCAAATTGTTGTGTAAAATTAAGAATCCAATTACTCAAGTTGAATTTGTAAAAATTGAATTGAATTATAGAAAGCTAAATAAGTGATTGATATCAAAAATTGTTGGGTAAACACCAAGTAATTGTGAAGATTGTCAAATTAAGTGTGCAAGCACATATTTTGAATAGCTTTACTAAGCTCTGAGTCTTTAGCTGACCATTAGATTACAGTTGAACTTAACAAACTGCTTATTCTTGGTGAATGCACTTGCTGTAAGTTATTGTATAGTGTTGATTTTGAAAAACGTTAAATGTAAACTTATATTTGCAGGATAGGCGGATTGGCACTGAAAAGAATTAGTTACGTTTTGATTGGGTGAGCTATTTGACAGGTTTAAAATTAGTTCAACATGAGATATCACGTGAATGATGCGAAAATAATTAAACTTTTCTACAGTCTAAACTAAATTTAGGAAAGTAATTTCTATAAAAAATAGATTAAGAAATGAAAAAAAATAATTTTTAAGAACAATAAGCAAAAACTAGATGAAATTCCAAGGACTAAGTTTGCATCGCTTTTAGAATCTTAAATTTAACAAAACATTTATTCTAAATACTTAAATTGACTACAATTAATTTGGAAAATTTGTATCATTTTAAGGGTACGAGTTTACGCTTCCATATTACATGGATTTATTATGAAATTGATGCGGATGTAAATAAAGAATTAAAAAATATACAATTATAACATATGAAAAGCTAACCTCTGGAAAGCACAGAGATTGAAAAAAATAGAATTTTTTAAGGTTTCAGCAATGAAGCTGTAATATGAAATTAGACTTACCAAACAGAAATAAATTCAAGTTTTGTACAGGTAAAATATGCATAATGAGTAATTCAGACAAAAAAACTTAAATTAACAGCTAGTCTCATAAATAACTCGACTCTCTAAAGTTAGTTGACCAGTAAACTTTTACCTAGAAAATTTAAAATTTCATATATTAACAAGGTCAGAATGATAACAAAATAAACTATTTTTTTAAATATTACAAATGCTTCATCTGCAAATTTAACGAAAATTGTAATTTTAAATTACTTTCTACTTATTTCATGTATATAATTCCCTTGAATTTGGAATTGTAGTTAACATAATATAAACTGACCCGGAACCATATCTCAAACGAAAGGTCAAAGATATAGCAATGTACAAGAAAAAAAATACTCTTTCTAAAAACATACCTGCGAAATTTAACATGACCTCTTGTTTGTAACTAAATTCTGGGGTCAAGATAATAAAGAATTGTAGTGAAAGAGAATATGAAAATGAAAAAAAACGCTTTTTTTAATAAACTTATTAAATTTAGAATGTACGGCACATAGGAAAATATTAATGTTTACATGTATGGTAAGTCACTTCTGATATACCGAATTTGCTTTTAACGAGTATTTAACCATATCCAAGTCAGTCATATTTTCGAATATAATGAAATGATTTGTTAGTCCTGACGGATTCGATGAATCAAAATTTTTTATGTGCATTTCGAATTTATCTAAAGCAAGCAAATGGTAGAGGAGAGGGTTCAAATTAGGCCTTTAATAATCATTCTTTATAAATAAATGTATCTTTATCAGTCTTACAATCTCATTGGTAAATTTTTTCGAAAGGCTCGGATACAATGAATCTATCAAGATATCCAAAATTACTTCCTTATATCCAAATATTTACTTGGCGCAATAAGAATTTCAGCTTATTCTTTGCGTGTAAAAATCCATTGGTAACTAATTCATTATATCCAAAGTTTACTTAACATGGGGTTATAATAAATCTGCCCAAGACCATTGAATTCATTCGTTGTATCGGAAATACGAAGCCGAACTGGGCGCAATACAACTTTAAATTTATAGTTATACGTGGAAATTGAATTACTTTATGTATCCGTATATATCATCTTTATGAAATGTATTTTATGTATCAGCCAATCCTAATGCAATTGCAATAGTCCCAGCAGATTGTTCAGAATTTTCCTTTTCCTCATAATTTTCTTCCGATTCTTCGGAAATTTCTTCTACTTTTACTACTGCCCGCAGGGCTCGCCCAGCTAGTGCTCGAATTGGTGAATCAGAGTTCTTTATTTCAGAATGAAGCGATTTGATTCGCGAGGGCGTAGCTACTTGAAAAATGCTCATAACCATCGCTATTGACTTGGGTAGACCGAGTATGTACGAGTATAAATAGCTATCTAGGACAATTTCAATCCATCCCAATCCTACTTTTCCTAATTTTAAACCTTGAAAAATTCGTGTGTCTCCTTGTAATTGCTCATTTTGAATAGCCAGCAACCGAGAAAAAACTCCGATGAACAGGAAAAAAATTATTGATGACACAGCCTGAAATACATATGTACCATTTACGTAAGTTTAATATAAGTTATATAACAGACTCACAAAAATTGCAATATATGCATATATATATATATATTTGATATGAAACTTAACATTAATATATATGTTGAGGCTTATTATTTACGAACAAAAATGTCAGCACAAAATTAACTTGAGCCAGCAAGCATCCTAGCATTACTTCATGAGATTTCAAATGAAACTAAGTCTGCTATAATAATTAAAAAAAATTAAATGGGTAAAAGGTAATGTAGTTTATGTCACTAGACATTTTACAATTAATTTGGACCTCTCTAAAATTGTTCTGACTACGACCTTCGACAATTAATGAACTTATTATGAGGTGAAAAGTCATATTTGAGTTTTCATCGCCCTTTTATATCCTCTATTAAAAGTGACATATTTATTTTCTGAAACTGTCAACATAATTTAACGACTAATCCTACACTTTGATCTTTAAATTTATTTTCATAAATTTAAAATGAATTTCAATGCACTAAAATTCAAAGGAATTTATAGCTGCATATTTTTAAGAAAACTTTATTATTAAATTTATAAGTACTATACGAGACGATTGTAAACACTATGGCATGCAGTGCAGGAATGCCAATTATTTTTACGAAATTTAGCATGAAAAACGCACCGGACATTAAATACATTTTACAACTAAAAATGTTAAAATTTACTTTCTCGATGAAATCTTTTATATGTGCGACTACTTAGAGAACACAAGTTTTTCGAAAAATCTGTAAAAAATTTAGAAAAGACTTTTTTTGTACATTTTATGAAAACGGAATTTGAATTTTTTATTTTTGATAATAGTATCTTTTGCTAGACTATTTCAGCAGTTTCAGAGCATAAATACGCCACCAATGATAGGGTATATGAAACGACAAAGATATGTCATACTCAGAACAATTTGTAAACGGATCAGAATAATACGCGAAAAGATTAACGACATACACTGCACCTCTACCTTCTTTCTATAAATCTTTAATTGTTCCGAAAAAAGTAGCCATAGAATAATAATATATTAAAGTGAGCTATTAATTAGAGTACTTGCTGGACAAAAACTATTTTCAGAAGTTTGACTATTATTTTCCTGTACTATACTTGAAAAGGCAAAATTAAAGATGCAATGAGGCGTCTCAAGTAATATTAGACAAAATTTGATGATAAAAGTATTAAATTGCTGTTCTTTCAATGTATATTTATTAAAAAGTCTTTATTTTTTTATGTCTACATATAGTCTATTAAACTAGAATTACCTAAAATCAAGATTAATTATGTTGAACATAAACATGTAACTAGTACAAGCTAAAAAAAGGACATTAATCGAAACAATTTTTTGTCCAATCAAATGGAGAGTAAAATCATCATTGTCCCCAATAATGAGTCACAAGTGCAAGTGAAAAGTCACATTTGTAGAAAAAAGCATCGGAAGCATTTAATAATGTATTTAATAATCACAAAGGAAGCATGACCTTTCTATTGTGACATATTTTTGGGGATAATATAGAAAGATTGGGAGAATTCTACAGTAATTACGTAGTAAACTTTAGGCATAATAAATTTGTCATACCCACCGAATTGATTTGTTAAGTCTAAAAATTGTTAAATTTAGCGCAACATGACTTTTCATTTATTCATTTCAAGTGAAAATACACTAAAAGCGAATTCTTGATATTTAAAGTTTAATGTATATATTTAATTACCTTATTATCCGCCATCATGGCCCTTGGAAACTCCTTGATTAGAACCAAACTCATGACCAAAACTTCCAATTTAAAGCAAACTTGAGCCACTTTTCGACCAATCGCAATTTGCCTCTCATTCTCAACCATTTTTTCCCACATTTTTTCATCTCCATTATTTACGAAAATAGCCAACGGCCATTTGAATAACGAATCGGCAGAAGGTAAAATGCCAGGTAACACAATTGTTAACACTTCCCTTAAAACCATCAACAAATAAGCAACTTCTCTGAATGCCAAAGGAAGTAGAGCTGATTTCATATATGGTCGACGAGATAGCATTAACCCGGAGTAAACTATTGTTTGGACCGAAGGATCGCGAGCCAATCCCAAAGTACGAGCGCGAAATTTTGCATAACGTGTCGGTTCATACAACAAATGAGGCACAAGAACTCGTTGTAATCGTTGTATTACTACACACCAATACTTCACTATCAAAGCGAGAAGTGCTGATTGAAATGCTTTTACGGCAGTGATGGAACCTTCATTCGAAATAGCGACAAATATTGAGTTTAAAGTAAAGTAAAGGCTACCGATAACTTGAACAGTGAAAAGCTTATCGTCCGTAAAATACTTCAACAGGCGCTGTTGTAGCGGAAGCTGGTTTTGTAAAGAAATTTCAGCTGCAGTATGTGTCTTTCCAGGTTTTGGAGGAAAGTTAAAGAGAGAAACTTGAATTCTTTCATTTTTGTTTTCTTCTTTGTTCGATATTGATTCGTCAACAACGTCTTGCTGGAGGACATCATCAGCTTCGTTTACTGATTCGAATTCCGCGTCCAATTCACTAATTACATTAGCCAAACTTTCTAATGAGTCACTAGGAATCGAACCAGTAAGATTAGAAAATTCTGGCGATGCTTGGGGAGCCTCTCCCGAGTGCTCTTCGGAAGCTTCAATATTGTTCGAGTCAACATTATCTTCCGGTCGTATTGTCGACGTACGGATTCCATTCCGCCTTCTCTTTATTGATTTTTTTATTCTACGCTTTGCAGCAATATCAGGGCCTGTACTTATCGGAGCATTAGCTGAATTCTCAAATGCTCTGCAAAATACGATTTGCCACGTTACGAAAACTAAAGAACAAAAAACAATCACAGTCCCTAGGCATGGTTTTCTAGATTCCATTGGTATTCTTCCAAAACGGGTTTCAATCAAACACTATCTACTTGCTGTTGCCATCACGAGAGAAATTTGTGAAGATTATTGACGCTAATGGATTTCTTGGTGGAAACCAACATTTCTACCTAGTATACTAGTAAAAGTATAGCATTGATCTTACACTATAACTAGATACCAGTTTAAATTGTCAGCCAGATAATAACGTAACACCTCAGTGGGAATAACAATGGTATCATTTAATACCACCAATATGTTTCATTCAAATGCATTAAGCTTATTATTAAGCTATATTTGTAAGCAATTAAATGACTCATATATAAACAAAGATATTGCTTTTAGGAGGACAAATAAATTTCATTGCTATTACTCTAAGTGCCAGTGGTCGATGAGTAATTGAAAGTGAAAATTGTTCAACTTCAGAAGATATAATTGATATTGGAATAAAAACATGTATGTTAGAAGCTATTAAAGTAGATGGGCAAAAAAAACTTTAAAGAAGCATTCAAGAACAAAAAAATAAATCGAAAATTATGAGAAAAAATTAAGAACACGAAACCGGAGAATAAAAGAGTAGAGCTCAATCAGTTTTAAAAATACCATTTTAACAGCAATAATGTAGTTATGGCCTTGTTTTAATGTGCAAAAATATAGTTTTTGTCTATAAAAAATTAAATTTTCAAAAGGTACATAATCAACACTGACTGTATTGTGTGTTAGTTGAAAAAAAGCATGTAAAAAATTAAAACTTTTCAAGTATCTAGACTTGCTCATTACTACGGCTATGCATAAACAGCAGTTAAGAAAAAACAAATAAATTAGTACAGAAATTTAGGTGCATTAAAACAATGTAGAAAAGCTGATTTGGTATAAAATACAGGAAGCTCAAACTTTTTTCGTGAATTCCATGAGATATCAATGAAGGTATACCTTTGTTTGGCATTTTTAGCTGAAACACTGTTATACACATGAAGCACAACTAAGCACAAAAAACTGTGACAGAAATGTGTATTTATCATGCACTAATTGTGTTGATAGAAGTGAGCTAACTTCATGAACACAACAAAATATAAAATCCTACTAGAATCTGTGCAGCCAATTTAATTTGGAATGTCATAAATGAAAACTGATCACAGCTATAATAGTAGAATTAATCCTTAAGGAAGTTAGTTCCTAACATTTACAAACTTAAATTTTATTTTATAACAAAATATGCATTTTTAGAATTGTCTTTTTCCCATTAGTAAATATTTTTGTAAACTTATTTGTTACATTCTGACATACTCAACTTGACAAATTTCTAGCTTCTCTTATGATTTATAAGCATAAGCAAAATTTAGTATGAGTTCTAGGTATGTGGGAGATGCAGTTTCATTTTGAATATATTTCAACTTCAATATCTACTTTGGTTTCATAAGTGATTTCTTAGAACTTGCGTGTTTTGTCATTTTTACAAAAACATTGCTGCTTTTAGAGTGCAACATATTGTGGGTTTTAAGGTATGGGAAATTGTAAAGTGAATTCTGCCTCCCTCTTTATCTAAATATATTTGTTCATGTTTACTCTTTTTTCATCTAGTTAGCTTGCCATTTACTATCATCTTGCTTTCTTTGCACTGCAATTATAACTTTTTGCCACCTTCTCTTTCTTATCTTAAATTATTCCAAACATGAGTAAGAGCTCTAGCATGAGGGGTTTTGTATGAAATCTTCATTTCATTAGCACAAGTAGAAGTAATGTTTAGGATATCAACTGCAAGCACCTAGGCTTTTGGCCATAAGAAGTGTAGAACAACTGCATTAAAAAACTAATGAAGCTGATTTTTAAATTTCTTACTGATTGTCACTGCATTTTTTACTTGTTTGAAGCTTATTCTTTCCAAACATGCTACATCAATAATGTTTGCAATGTGTCTACCAAGCATTACATGCAACATCAAATATAAACTTTATAACAGTAGTAAAGTGCTACATGAACACTACAGCAGTCTCTGCCTTGTGTGCCCAATGATTTTGAACCTAAGTGCTGTTAGGAATTAACTCCCTTAGGGATTAATTCTATTTTTATAGCTGCAGTTAGTTTTCATTTATGACATTCCAAGTAAATTGGCTGCACAGATGCCAGTAGGATTTTATATTTTGTTGTGTTGATAGAGTGTTAAGATATATGGAGAAAGGTATAGTTATTTAATAAAAAACAGTTACCTCTGCAAGTAGGGGGTAAAGGCCAATGTATGGCAGAGGATTAGACAGCAAAGCAGAAGAAAAGATTTTAATAAAATATATATTAGTTTATTAAAACTTTAGAAGAGTGAACAGATAAACAATACTAAACAAATAAACATATCCCTGCTAGCTCCTGCAGTATACCCTCTTGAAGTGCCCTTAAAACTGGCTTTCCGTTGAATCTGAATCTTGCTGCATCTTATGCTCCACAAATAAAGGTTGCAATTTCCATAGGTGTGCTAATGATAATCCTAGAATAATTGAAGTGGTTCCGAGAATTTGTCTTTGGTGGAAAGAAAACGGAGTAAAGCGGAGTAATTGGTAATGAGGCCGATTCAAGCAGAATTATAACTTTAGTGACAACTGTGGAATAATATCCTGTCAGTTGAAATGCAGTTTGAAGTAAGCAAGGAAGGATTTGTGGAACTGATGATGTTCCAGAATAATATCCAAGAGGTACTATGCCATAGAACATGCGTGGGAGGAAAATGATTGAAGAAGTTTCCACAGAGTCATAAGGAACATGACATGTGGCATATTGTAGTAAGTGCACAAAGGTTTCCATAATGGATTGTGACAAAGGTGTTGACATAAAAGGTTTTGGCATATAAGGCGCAATTTAGGATAAAAGGCGCAATTGGGCAAATGAGGCGAAAGTTTAGGAAAAGTGTGGGCGAAATGTTAGGTGAGTGAAGGCAAATATGGGTGAACATAACCAAGCAGTTATGCGATAGAAATTTAAAGAGATAGCAGGACCGGCAAATATCCTAACATAGAGTTAGCTCACTTCAATCAACACAATTAGTGCATGATAAATACACATATTTCTGTCACAGTTTTTTTGCGCTTAGTTGTGCTTCATGTTTCTTACAGGTGCATACTGGGCCTACTTTTTTGTTGAAAACTTTCCTGTCTTTTCATCTTAGTAAGGCATTTCTAAGTTGTTACATGCGGTTACTGTTAGGACTTAAACAGATATAGTCACACAGGTTTGAATCAAGCAACAGTTCTTAATTCTTCTAGTACTGGGACAAATGCATTATATGTTTTATGTTTTATAGTAAATGTTCATAATTAGTAATACATTGTTAGTAGTAACAGTAGTAGTCCAGACACTTGCATGGTTCAACTTGATTTGTGTAGTTTATTTTGTATTATGTTGTTTCTGCTTCAGTGGTGGAAACAACATTTAATAATATGTGTTTCCTGTTAACTTCTTGTTTTGTGCTCAAACTCTTTGTGGAGATTTAGAATTTTGCCCTTGTTCCATTTATATATTTACCTTACAAGCTTTAGATTTTTCCCAGCAACACGTCTTGATAACAAGTTCCTGACAGTTATTAGTTAATACAAAAAAACATGGTCCCAATGTTGGCATATTTGTTAGCAACTTATGTATTTTAATGCTGTAAGTACTTGTGACAGTACTTCATAAGTTCATTTGGATGAGTATACAGCTGAGTTAAAGAAGAAACTGTTTTGCTTTCTTTTTGATAATCTAAGCTGAAAAGAAAAACAAGCAGTTTGTAATACTATTGGTTAGATTATGTGCATTGTTCTGTGTTGAGATATGTAAATTGCTTGGTACTGTCAAACTATTCCATCACAAGATTGATCATGAATATTAAATTGGTATTTTCTGGTTCTAATAGGTTGGTGGTTGGCAGTGGTTGCCTGAATCAAAAAATTGATTTTTTTAACCTTTCCTCTCACAATAGTCCAATCATCACAATTTTTTATCATTTGAATATTATGAGGCTATCTTCAGAGGCTTAAAAATTTTTCTGGACTTGCTACCCGATTATAACCCAAGTACGTATCCGTAACTGTGGACGTCATTTATGGTCAGCATAATTTCATTGAACCAATCAAATTGCACCAAGTATTTATCCTATATAAGCATTGATAGAAACAAACCGAAAAATTTACTTACCGTGAGTCAACCATGCATTAAATAAGATGGCTTCTGATCCGACGTTACCGGAAGCGAGGTTACCCGGCGATCTCAAGCGAAAAGTGAAGAGCAATGTTGGCTTGGTCTCGAGTATTCGAGCTGATTTAGAAAACGTTATAAATGATTTCATTGAAAATGAAGAGTTTTCGTTTATGGCCTACAAACAAGCGTGGAGCAATCGGCGAATGAGCCTTCTGCATCAATGTTGTCCCTTGGCGTATGATCCCAAGCATCAAATTCAAATAGGATTCGAGATATTGCTCGATATACTAAAGGTAAATTTAATAATCATTTTTCGAGAAATTTTTTAGTTGATAGTTGCTATAATAAAATGTTAAAACTCAACTTCACTAGAGACATGCGGTAAATGATTTGAAGCAGCTGTGTTTTCGAAGGAAATTAGCAGCGTTGACATCATAACCAAATTTCAGTGTTTACGAGTAAAAGTGCATAATTTCCTACATTTTTTGTACAGGAGGAGCAGGAAAAGAGTGATCTTTTAACGGATATCTCTTTCAAAAGCATTGACGCTAAAAAATTCAAACGACAAATTGCATGCATATTTTCTATATATTGCTTGTTCAAAACGCAGCTATTTTCTCCACCAGAACTCGTTAGGATAGATGTGAATTCAATGATGACGTTACTTAGGTAATAATTGAAATGCTATAACTATGGTAATTGAAATAATGATGTATTTCATATGCACTGAAAAAATTCAACTTGTGAATTTTTCAAAATATTTTTTTTGCTGTGCCTGTATTAGTCCGTGCTTTTTAAAATTATGTCAAATGTAATTAAATGAGAATTGGTGCGAATTGGAATTCACAAAAATCTTAAAATGATTTAGAGAAATTTTGGTTCTTGCAATTGATACTATATTCTCTATGTAAAAGTTAAAAAAAAATTTATTTGCATTTATATGATATACATGGCAGTAGAATCTGTCATATTGCACGCCCTGTCAAAATGCGACATATTCTGATTCGACAATGTCTTTTATCAACATGTAATTTAAAGTTTTCAAAATGCACACCCTGCTACAATGCACATTGATGCATCCACAGATAATGTACAATTTAACATTTAACCTAACACCGTATCAATATATGTAACTTACGTGGTCTAAGAACTCTTCTATTTGTCATATTTTAGCGACAAAAGAATAGTTGATTTATAGAACAATATTTAATGCACGTTTTTGGAGACGCATAAATTACATAGGCAAGAATGCTGTTAGGTGCTTTCAAATTTGACAGCTTCCATTGTTTGTTTCGATGTTTTTCCAATTTGCTGTTGATAAATAACTCCGAAGTTGATATTTGCACGCTTAAAAAATTTATTGCGTACCATATATATACTATATACTTTAGATATATCAAATTTTCACTGATATGAAATGAATGAACTAAAAGTTGGATTGTATCAAGTTCAGCTTTAGATTTTTGGATGCAATGAATTTCAGATATATTGCACGTATTTGGTGGTCTATATTCATTATATCCAGCATTTGCTGAGTTTAATGTTTTCTGAAATTGCATTCATAATAATGAATCCAGAAACTAAAATTTTTAGTTTTAGATCATGCTTTTATCTACAAATGATATTCCACAAACTGATACCATCAGCTGCACCAAAAAAATCGAATATATCGGATAAGTACTGTAAATACGTGCATGAGCTAGGGGAGATTGTTGGAGTATAAAGTAGAATATATAATTTAGTGCACCATCAATTTATAGAATATCAACGGTATTTTATTTATGTCAGTTGCTTTTTTCTTGTTCTTTATAATTCAGGTTTAGCGAAACAGTAAAGTTATGGAAGAGTTGCGGAGATGAAGTGAGGGCCCTCCTTTCAAAAATGATTAACGAAGAGGATATATTTATTCCTTCTGCCTATGCAGGTACAAAATTGAGATTTTATTTATTCTCGATTTCCTTGTTTAGAAGCCAATAACTTTTTGTATTGATGCTTATGCTCTAAACTTCGGATATAACGAATTTCGACCATCAAATTAATTCACTATATTTGAAAATTTGATGAACTTGTCACCATGTGACTTTTTCGTCTATTCGTCATAAATGATAAATTGTAAATATGTGAATTCATTATATCCGAAATTTACTTCGGTTCCTAGTTAACTGGGCAGAATCTCCCAAATGGAGCCAGCAGATTACTACTGCAGTATACTAAAAATTATTTGAATTTGTATTTTTAGAATAAGTTTCTAGAACTATGCACAAGTTGAAATATAATTGTGTTTCAATCCTTAGTACTATCTTAATATTATCTTACCAATGATAAAAAGCTACGGCTGAATAAAAGAATATTTTTTTGAAGAAAAGAACGTTAGATTTCCTATTAAATCCTTAGCCAATGGAAATAAGTGGTGCCAATAACTCCAGGGCTTCGAACCTTAGGATAGGCAGTGCTTAAGTTACATACCGAGTCTTAAGTGTTAGGTGTTCTGTTTAAGGACAGTAAAGTTATATGATACAAGCTCATTTGGAATCTATAAAATATATTTATATATGTTACCAACTTGGAAAAACTAATATGAAAAGTGATTCGAATATAATTTATGTTGTGCTTGGCAGAAAATGATATTAAACATAGTTTAAGCTTTTTGACATTTGGAAATTCTGTCACAGATGAAAAGTTGCTATTGCTTTGCTTTGAGTACATTTACGTGAAAGAATAGTATTTGGCATCTTTTTCCATTACATTACCTTTTGTTTTGTACTTACTGAACATCTTTTGAGTAAAGTGCACATAAATATGTAACATATTTTTTTCAATATTTGTTTTATATATAGGTCCAGGATTCTTAAATCGAGCCGTTAAACTTTCCAAACAGAAACTTAAGGCAAAATGCAAACTTGAAGAAAGCTCTGCTATAGATACACTTCAAGTTGAACATGAACATTCCGAAGTTGAAGTGTGTGATCCAATTGAATCTTTGAAATCTGCAGTAGAAAGCTATGAAGTGGAGACTCTTTTAAAAAATTATTTTGATGCACAGAAAAAATTGAGCTGTAATCAGCCATTTGCACATGATAATCAGAGTATTGTTGAGCCTACAATGAAGTCGATTGCTTCAATATTGAACAAAAGAACAGTAAATTCTGTTTCTTCGGAGTCTGTACTACTTGATGAATCGCAAGGTAAAACTAATAAAAACCACTCGACAAAACTGGTATTAACGTCGTTTTGGGCAAAACCATTCTCGAACTTACCCGCACACATCCAAGAATCAATATCAGACATACTAACAGATAAATCGATGGATAAGAGTATTTATAATAATAAATTGATAAGTTGGAATGGAATGCCGACTGAGGGACTCGAACCTAGGAACTCTTCATCCGTAGCCCGCACGGGTGCTGATATAGTTCAAGAACCGTATATCGAACCGCGTATAAGGAGATTGCTTCAAATTCGAGAAATGCAAACTCATCAGAATATAAGTGATAATGAATGTGTCAGTTCAAATATCAAACGTCACAAGCCAAATTTGGAATGCTCTAGAACATCAATAAATAAGATATTATCAGATGATGAAATGTTAGATGAACTGTCTGATGGCAGTTCCTTTTAAGATGAAAGCCCGCGGCAAATATGTATCTATCGATCCCCCTTCCCCTCCCCAAGAAAATTATACTAGCTCGGTTAGTAAAGTACTGGTTTTTCATAATGTAACTGCTATGTATATGATGTATGGTAAAGAAATAATAATCATAAAAGCTAGTGTTACACTTAATTATCGCAAAAATGTGGTAAAAAGAACAAGAGACTGAAGTTACATTGGAAGTACACTGTCAGGATATAACATTCTGTAAATTTGGCTTAGGGTGTACACCTGATATAATGAAAGAGTTTATTTATCATATAAATAGTTGTTCCAATTTGCTTGTTAAGCTATCCTGAGCTCACGTACTTTCCAAAAACTACTGGGTATCCTGAGAAACCCTAACTGACTGGCTATGCTGCTACAAGCTGGGTTGGTGATATGAGCACTCGTAGATCTACTAGGCAACTTCTTTTGTTATTGAGAGGGGTCCTATTACTGAAACGCTGAAAGTTCAGCCAATTGTTATCCATTGATCCACCGACTTGGAATATATTACACTTAGTAATGCTAGATGCAACATTACTTTTCTACACAATCAACTATGTGATTTTGGCTTTTCTTCACTGGTTCCAACTATATTTCATGAGGTCACTGGTGCAATTGCATTTGCTGAAAACTACAGTGAAGGTTCCAATATTAAGCTGGGTACTGCACCAGCCCAAACCTGGTCGCATAGTAAAAGTTGAGAAAGGCTCCCTTATTCGGGACCAATAAGATGGAAAAATATTGGTTAAAGATGACATTGCATATCACAGTGAACTATAATAACTGCTTTGATCTAAGAATAGAAACTTAAAATTAAAACTGAAGTACTGCATTTTATATAGATAAAATTTATTTAAAATTAAAAATGCGCATTATATTTTAAAGTGTAGTAGAAATATCAGGACTCAAAAGTACAAACTTTAGCAATACACCATTGCTGTATTGCTGCCACTCAATACAATATGAAGTTATTTTTCAGATAGAGAGATTTCCAGCAACACTATAATGATAAGTAATTTTGCCATGTACTTTCTTATGATTAGTCCTTGTATTAGTCTAGAAAAGACTTTTCTCCAAAACCCTATCAGCAGCTTTGACTTCATTACTTGTACTGTGCACTGGAAATGCCCATTGCAAAGCATGTAAATGTGGTAAATAAATAAGTATAGGAGGGTAGACTCATTACTTGTAACACCATCATATCCAGATTGACAGCCTCATTGCCAGAAATCATATTCCACATGTACCACATCACTTTCACTGGCAATGGTAGAATTGATCTTATTTTCAAGGTCTAAAAGTGTATCAGAGAAAATTGGATTTTGGATTTTTTCCTGCTCCTCCAACTTAAACTAACTAGCTAATGCATCACTTTCAAATTCAGAATGGGGATTAGACAGTTAAGAGAAAAGTGCCTCTATCAACTCAGGCACTAGTTCTGGCTATCTGCTGCCCATTCTTATGTTCAAATCTGTGGAATCTCAAATTATTGAGCAAATAAATGATTTTACTAAGTATGCTTTATTCATATCTAACTGCATGTTTTGTTTTTTTGTTAAAACATCTCACTCTCAGGAGCCACTTTAGTGAGAGGTAGTAACCCAGATTTTAACCAGTTATTAGCAACAATTTTTTATATTTCATCCCAGGCCTCTTTACCTAGCTCCACAGTATTGAGCATGTGTGGTTGATAGCCTTCCGCTAATCCCTTCCTGCTATCAGGAACCTTGGCTATTATTGCAGTAGTACAGAGCTATTCTTGCATCTGTAGACATTCAAAAGTGTTTTTCAGTAGAAGACAGTGGTATCGATGCTTCCATACAAATACCACACATGAATCTATTGGCTGATACTTTGCTTTACAGTTGGGAGATAAGCAGATGATGGTAATATGATTTATTGGATCCGTTAAGTCTATGTCATGTGGTCCACAGTTGTCCATCAGAAGCATTGCATGTGCACATTTTTATGTGCAAATAATTCTAGATAAACGTAAAATTGAAAAATTTTGAGCTTGAGTAAATTACTTGTAAAAACTTACAATTTCAGTCAAGCTGTATTTGTCATCTAAACTCACCATTTGATTAGTTCTATCTATGGTAAAAATATTTAATTAAACCAGCATTTACAAGCAACTGTATTACTACATGCTTTCTTTTGGGAAAAGTAGGAAACTGGGTAGTGACAAATTTTAAAGCAGTGGGGATTGTTGAAAGATATAAATAGAGCAGAAGGAGCACATTTTTGCAACCATCAAGACAGTAGTGATCAAAATCTGCAGGGATGATGCAATGTATGAGCTACTCAAACAGTGCATCTTCATGTGCAAGGCATCACTCTTAGCTTTCCTCCATGCAACCCATCTCCTTGAAAGCAGCAAGCAGCTGCTAAAAATAGACTAAACATTCTTCAATCATTGCATCTTGTCCATTGTCAGTCTCAACAACAGCAGCAGGATGTATGGGCGTTGTAGCCCTACTCTTGTGGAGACTTTCAAGCAGTACCAGACGCTGCACCCGGAAAGTTATGTAGCCCCATGAAGGCTGTAATGTAAGATACAAATGCTTCTGATGGTCATTCAGCAGGTACAGGAAAACTTTATAGTCAGCACAGGACTCACTTCAACCAGCAGGATGAGCCGTTTGTTCTACCTGAAGATCAAGCAGTACTTGGAGATCATGGTACAACCTATTTTGTAGATAGGAAGCCACACATAAACAAAAGCATGGTTTCATTGCTTACATAGGTCAACACAGAAGAGCCATTCTTGGTGGGAGGTCTTGTTGTGAGATACACTTGCCTCCAACTGGGACAGTATCTTACCATCCCTGCTGAGTTGGCATGAATGTAATTCTTGTGCAAAAAGGTGCAAGCCCGCATTGGCCCTCTTCTGTATTTAGTCCAGAGACAGTCTTGAGCATACCTTCCCTTCCTTCATGCCATGCTGCAAGGCCTGGAGACCTGCAATCAGCAGCAGATCTTGGATAAGAAGGATAAGAGAGCATTCTAGCTACTCACCCTTATCCTGCAAAAGAAGCTGAAACCCATAAATATCATGATCAGCAATGCAATGCTAGCAGACCTGCACAAGTACTTGAAGATGGGCATGTAACTTGAAGAGTATGATCTGTGGGACTACTACATTGACATGAGACGAGTAATGTGCTCCAAATGCAAGAACTTTGAAGAGTTCATGGTCGTTGATAGATCAAATGCCACTCTCATTATATTAAGACCTAAGTGTGCTGTTGAGGAGGTGACAGAGAAGAAGGAGAATGAGCATGTGCACAAGCTTTTTGAGTCTGCTGATTGCATGGTGGCAGTTGATCCTGGGCAAAACTCCATCTCCACAGCAGTTGCACGCAATTAAGCTGCCATAAAGCTGCTGCAATTGCCTGCTCCTCACAGCATCAAGCACAAAGACCTTCAATGGGGAAAACAGAAGTTCTACCAAGAAGCAGGGTACATGCACCAAATGTTAGGAATTAACTCCGTTAGGGATTAATTCTTTTTATAGCTGCGTAGTTTTCATTTATGACATTCCAAGTGAATTGGCTGCACAGATGCCAGTAGGGTTTTATATTTTGTTGTGTTGATAGAGTTAGCTCATTTCTATCAACACAATTAGTGCATGATAAATACACATATTTCTGTCACAGTTTTTTGTGCTTAGTTGTGTTTCATGTTTCTAACAGTTACATACTTGCCAACCTTACAACAGTCATAGCCTTGTACAATACTCAGCATTTCAAGCATTTGAGATAGAAGACTCATATCAGCCACCAAGCAGCTAGTGAGAAGCTGGTAGTTTACCTCAGGGAAGGATGCAAGAACATGCTCATTGTGTGGGGAGGTACTCATTTTCCTTCTGCCAGACAGGGTAGCCCTGCTGTACCAACATCCAGCCTATGCAAGAAAGCTGGTTCAAGGGTGGTTACTGTGCACCATATTGAGTTCTGCACATCCAAACTATCTGGCTGCTGTTGCACCAAGATGCAGGGTATTCTTGACTCTGAAACCATGAAGCAGTCCTGGTTGCTGCAAGTTTTTCAAAACAGCTCATGTCCATACAATGTCTGGGACTGTAATGTGTCAACGGCGATCAACATTCTACATCTTTTCCTCTGTCATACCAAGGGACAGCAGAGGCTCCAGGTACTCAGAAGAAGGAATGCAATTGACGAGGTTGATGTGGCTGGAGCGGAAGTAGAAGTTTCATGAGATTGTAATTGCTTTCTCTAGCTGACAGCAAAGTGGATGAAGTCACTCGTAGTAGCTGAAGAACTGTGTATTATTTGTTTAAAGATAGTGGAATTCCCGCTACTTATTCTACAAAACATTCTGTGAAATTTGTGTACGCGGTGACAGAATTTTGGTACTAGTAATAATCATGACCCCTTGATATATATTCGAATTTATTCATTAACTTCCCTTGCGCTATATATGAATTCAACTTAAGAGATATATATTACGTATGGACTATCAATAGAACTGTTGCACCCAAACGGTATAATTTTGACTTGATGACATAGCATAGATATCGAATTTTATCTTCTTTGTTGGTACACCAATTTGTGAGATATGCACCAAATCTTCCATTAGCATGTTCGAGAAGCGCTCAACTTCTGATAAAACGATTTTAAACTTCTAGCAAATAAAGTTTAATTCATCATATCGTTCTAAGTCCAGCTTCAGATTTTCGAACACAAATTTGATCAGTGGTTCTGACGAATTTATTACATCCAGTTTATCAACCTTGACATTGTCCCAATCAAAAGATTGGGATGTATCTTGCAAATATATATTCGAAAAAAATAGTTTTTGTGCAATTTTTCTTAATAGTGACCTTTCGTTTGAGACGATTTTCTAGGGACAGTGTTGACATATATTACATCCAAAGCAGCTTACAATATTTGAAAAATATTACAAATTTTCTAATATGCACAGGAAATTGTATTATATATGAATTTCATTATCTCAATTGCCTAGTACTCGAAATTCACAAAATCTTTATTCAGATTTCATATTAAGAATTTTTCCAATTGCGATAGTCTTGCCCTCTGTGCGCAGTGTAAATCTCCCTAGCTGCGACATAACCTCAAATTTTTCCATACTTAAGTTTCTGCCTAACTTAAGAACTGCTACTACCATACCCCCTTCTTTGGCAAATCGGGGCCTTTTCGTGACTTTACCAGTCTTTTTATCGGTCGAACTGATCAGATCCGTAACTGTACATTCCTAAAAATAAAAAATACTGCAGTCAGTTTATAAAGTTATGCATACTTTTTCAAATAATAAAATCTAGATTTGAAAAGTTCATCTTCTGATGTGGAAATTTTAAAATATTCAATGTTTTCATTAAAGTTCCACTAAACACTGAAAAAACACTAATTTTTAGTAGCATTTAGGACCCTCATTCAATGAAATTTCCATGAGGTATGGCAAATATATTTTTAAATTTGAGTTTCCTAATATCCTACAAAAAACTATTCAAGGTAAAAACATAATACATATTATAAAATTTCTATTACAAGACAGCATCGAAAAATGTTATTTTTTTACAGTTCTTATCACATTTTCCATTGTCAACTAACAAGCTTCAGGGAACTGCAAATATAACTGGCTTGTAAGATTTTTAATCCTTTTGTCATTTATTTGTGGAAAATAATAGGCGAAAAGATATTTCATGAATTGTGTGATTTTCTACGAATCAATCAAAATTCTAATGAACTGAACTGTAATATCATTTCTTATTCGGCCCCCAATTTTTTACGAGTTGATTCAAAATTATTTTGAATAATATATATGAAAAGCAAATTATCCAGTCTGCTTGCATATTCCTCTGTCCATTAGATACCAGGGCAGTTCAGAACAGTTTAAATTCAACAAAAAAACAACAGAACAATAGAAATCAATGGAGCGGAGCATGGGAAAAGCGACGAGGAAGCCTGAATGAAGCAGCTTTTAAAAGAATAGTATATGCATACATATTAATATTACTATCCAGATGAACAGTTTCAAGATAAAAAGTACAATTCTTGAGAAAAAGATCAATTCTTTGTTTTTAATTTACCTCTTCAGCCGTGTGGCAATGGAAAATCGCTTCATAACCACTACTGAATATGGGTCGAAGAGGCGGCAATTCTACTAATGCAATCTGACACATTATTGTTCTAGAAGCAGCACACGGCCTTAATTCATCACATAGTACATATCCTTTCTGTACGCTGGCCTCTATAGATAAGCATAAAATTGGCATTTTTACAAGATGTCAATAGAGACTTCCTCCAAATATATCCAATAAGTTTTATACATTTAAATCTTTAATATATACTTTCTCCAAGAAAATAATGATGCTTTTCCTGATAATTCATAAAACGCTTTACTGGTATGAATCCTTCAGTAAATCTGAATCGTATTTGACTTGTAGAAATCACACGATTCCTAAAATACCTCTTCAGTTGCCACAAAAATTACAAAAAATGGCATTTAAATTGAAAATCATTAGGAGCTTGTTATACTTTGGAAATTGTACTTTTTCAAATGGTATATGAAATTGAAAAGTCATGACATATTGGAGGAGGGAGGCAACTTAAGAAATAGTATATAGATGCATCAATGATGCATCTATAGTCAAGAGAAGTTACAGCATACATTTACTACTGGCACGTATTACAATGATGAGACACGTCTAAATGATACATACAGACATTACTAATCTTACCAGTACACGATAACTTCACGCTAACATTTTCACCAGTTTTTGCGGATTGAACTCTAACTTCATTTATGTATACAGCTTCTACGCGAACCACCAATTTTGTCGGCATAATCATAATCTAAGAAAAAGCATAATTAAAGATCATAGCATCGTATTCCTGCCATTCTTCGTAGAACATGAAAGTTTGTATATTTAAGTACCTTCGAACCAGTTGTTAGAGTACCTTGTTCTACCTTACTCAACGCAATAGTACCTCTGTCGGTAAATCTGTCCAATACGGGACATCGAAGAGGCCCTAAGGGGTCCCGATTATCCTACACATATACAGGCACACTTGAAAAATCGATAATATTGTAATGCACATATGTAAGAAAAAAGCCTATATACAACTGAATTTTTTTAATTTAGTTTTTTCAACTAAACTCTATGAAATAGTGGATATCACCATTCAGATAATAAAATAAAAGATGGAACGCAAGAATTGCAAACAAAGGTTCAGTTAAAACTTGCTTTACAGAAAAACCCTCAATAGTAGTTGATACAGATATACATTTTCAAAGTCCATTAGTTCTACATGCAAAAATGTATACAGTAAAGAATTGATAATTATGCATCTTCACCAAAATTATGTATATTTGTACATGCAGACATAATAAAAAAGCATGTCATAGAATAAACATTTTTAAGAAGTTCTTACGATGGTACCGAAAGACATGTATACATAATCCAGAGTCCATAAAACACAACATACAGACATGCAAAAAAATTCTACATACGCATATATGCGTACTGCACAAACCTAATATGTATACGTAGAGATATATTTTGCATGAATACCAAAATGGCACGTGCATACATGCAATACTGAATGTAGAAAACATCCAAAAACATTTTATCCTAGAAGAGTACATACATATGTACTACACCTATCCAATAATGAGTATAGAATGCACGTTACAAGTTTCGATAAAAATTCCATGAACTGGCCTATCACAAATATCTGAGAAGTATACTTAAACACATAAGTACGTACATGAACAATGCAAACAAAAAACATGCTATAAATAACTAACCTGAAATAGCATGTAAAAACATTCAAAATTATAGAAAAATATCCGATTCAAATTTGTTTTTTCAAATGGGATACTAAAAATATGAGCAAAATAACGATAGATCAATCTCAAAGAGTTGAATTTTCTTAAAGAACGCTTTTGTTCATGGCTGATGCTCTATAAACTGGCACCATCAGTTGCACAAAAAATTATTAGTTAATCGAATACATGAGTAGACACTGGTAAGGTTAGAGCTATCTCATAATAGAATGTATCACTAAGTGAACCATCGATTCAAAGCTGCTAACGTACCATGTGCAACTCATCAAAAAGCTTAAGTAAAGTTCCTCCCTGAACATTCGAGTCCTTTTCCAGTATCATTTTATGCCACCATGGACAGATTTCTTCACTCACTATATCTTTCACATTAGCCCCTAAACAATATTTCAATTTAAAAAATAATCTATATGAAGTAAACGTAGTACGTAACAAATTTTAGCTTGCCATGAACTAACAAAATATCGTGCCAAGTTCAGCTTCGGAATTTCGGTTACAACGAATTTATTTCCGCGGTTTTGACAGATTCGTTGTATCCAAGATTCACTTTAGTGAAATTATTGAACTATTCATATCAACACTAATTCAGGCTGTTAAAATTCTCATAAAAATTTGAATAATATCTAATGCAATAGAACTCAATGATTATCCGAATCCCATATTCCCATACAAGTCATCTCAACAGTTCAGTTTGTTATTCGTATGAAATGCATGATCAAAATGTACTCGAAAACGAGCCTTAAAGAACATAAAATAAAATTTCTACTATTTTTCTGACTCCCATCACACTGAATTTTGAATAGGGGCAGCTGGAAGTGCCGGCCTATTACGTGATATTCATCGGTTATCACTGCGGGGATTGCATCAAATCAAGATTAAATAACTTAACCTATCGATTTCTTGAAGTTTTTTTTATGTTGAACATGTAATGTTTTAGTGGACCAAAATGATCATGTTTCAGTGCATTAAAAAAATAACATTTCTATGATAAGACATGCGTTGGATTTTGACAGTTCGAATTTATGCAAATAATAAAAGTATTCCTAGGGTCGCTTTGTAAATTATTTTTCTATAAAATTACAGCGGAAATTACTATTTACATGTGCACGTATATTGGCTCATTTCCTTCAATAGGTCTTCCACTTTTAGCAGGATTTATTCTGAAGACGTTATTTTAGAAGGTGCTTATTCTATATACTCTACGTCGGGACATTTCGCCTATTATTGTGGGATATTTGCCGCTTATTGTGCAGGATTTCACTCCTTAAGGCTGTTACTGGGTAATTAAATTCATGCAAATTCATCTTTTTTAACTAAAAAATAAGTAAGATATCAATGCGATCTGTTATTTAATTTTTGAAAAAAATTATTTATATTTGATGAAAATATTAAAAAATATTCTTAGTAAATTAGGACAGTGCAACTGAAGATATCAGAAATAACTCACAGCATCAAATTATTTTATAGTGTTAGTAACATTGTTATCAATACTAATTTAGATGCATGCATCAAATTCCGAACTCATGAAGTAACTTTATCAATGCGAAATGCTGTGGGCAGTGTTGTAACATACTAGAGCAGGATAACAGTTAACAAAATGAATCACCTGTTAAGCCGGAAAGTGGTAAAAACATCACATCTTTTTTAACGGCATAACCGCAACTTCGCAAAAATGGCTTCAGCTTAGAACAGCATTCATCAAACCTCCCCTTATCCCAATTAACCTAAAATTCACATTGAAAATATATTTGCTAAGCTATACAATAAGACTTCTCAAATCTACTCAATTTAAAAAAAATGATTCCAAATTTCATATAATTCAGGTGAAAATTCAATTGAAATGATGTCTTAAGAAGGCCACATTTACAGCATCAATTAAGGATTACTACGTGTACTATCATTCTATTATGCTTCAAGTTGATTTCACGATAGTCCTATGAATCAAAGACCAATACCACAAAATCAATGGAAATAGAAAATTTGCTTATTTCTGAATTATGCAAAGCCTTTCAAAATCTTAAGTGTAACTGGTATAAAATGTATATTAACCAAAGCCCAGTGAGGAAGATGCCACCAAGGGCCCTGAGGGAAGCAGGGCCAGATGCACTAGTTTTGCTAATAGCAAAACAATATATAATAAGCTTACATCTATACAATCTTCATAGTTAAAATACCGTATGATCGTCCATTTTGTTGATAGCAACAATCAGATAACGAACTCCTAAGGTTTTAGCCAATAATGCGTGTTCCCTTGTCTGTCCCCCTCTTTCAAATCCTGTCTCAAACTCCCCTTTTCGTGCGGAAATCACTAAGATTCCTACGTCGGCCTACTCAAATAAAAAGCATCACATATTACAGTTGATATTCCATAAATCGATAGTTCACTTAATGATATATTCAATTGTTTGACAGCTTTATACTCTACCGACCTCCCTTTACTTGTATATTGTGATATCTCTAAGTATTTGATTAACTTATAGATTTAGACATAACCGACGACATCCATTAATAGAACATGAACTCTATTTCTAAAAATAAACAAATTAAAATGTCGGCCAACTAAAAAATACATGCAGACACAAATTTAAAAGTAAAGAAAAAAGCCAAAAATTGATATAATTATGCAATGAGATTTTAGCACTGAATTCACTAAAATCTGCCTACTCAAGTGTAAAAGCAAAGTGTTTCTAAAAATCATAGTAACTTAAGCGTCGGCAAACTGAAAAAATGCACACAGACAAACAAATCAAACCTGTGCAGCTCCTTGAATCATATTTGGAACATAAGCACCATGTCCAGGGGCATCAAGTATGGTAAATCTCTTGTTTACACTATGGAAATGAGCCCGTCCAACCTCTACAGTTTTTCCTTTCGCTCGTTCCTACATAGAGACATGTAAACACAATCACATATTTTTGAGCTGTCCGATTTGAAGCAAATCGCCGAATAACCCCAAAAAGTAAAAAAAAACATTTTAATTATAGTGCAATGCAATTTTTTATGTTCACAGATAAAAAGCTTCATTTTTGTATGTTTTTTTTGCTTTCGAAAAATGAATTCATTCATGAAAGCTCTGAGATTTGAAGCAAATCGCCAAACAATCTAAAGTATAAAAAATCTTTTTAAACAAATCTCAATGATTTTTTTCTCGGCTATATATCGTATCAACTGAAATCATTTGATATACCATAAAGGTATGCACAAGAACTTTCATTTCAATACATGTATTTAAATATCAATGACAAATTTAGTCTCTTCAAAAACTTCAAAAATCTCATACTTAAACAAGATCGGTTCTAATGCAATACTATTTTCCGCTGTTTCTTTAGAGTACAAACAAAAAAACAATAATTGTTAAATTTTTAACGCACCTCCTCGTTTGTATCCATGATATATGCTAAAAACCAAGACTCACGGTTTCGCTGTTTCGCCTCTCGCTCATACCTCTCAATTGTTCGCTTATCCACAAAATCTGTTAGATATAAAATATTACCAGAGAGAGTGGATTTTCCAGCATCAACATGACCGATGAACACTAGGTTCAAGTGTTCCCTAGGATCTTCATCGATCTGCGCTTCAACTTCATCGTGCTCTTCGCAGTCTTCATTCTCCTCGATTTCATTATTTTCCACTAAATTTTCTGGCTCTTCTTTTTTAGTTTCGGGTAGTTTTTTAGTGGAATCTTCGTGCATTTTTTCAGTGGAATCTTCATGCATTTTTTCAGTGGAACCATGTAGATCGAGATTTGCTTCCCAGTCATCTTCGATACTAGTCATAAGAAAAAAATTGACTCTACTTAAATTCAGCCAATGCTAAAAATTGGAAATCCTGAAATGCGCACAATATCGATTTAACTCGATTTTTCAGAAATTCTGATGATTCAACTAGTGAAAATCTTTACTTTTTATTAGCAATCCATGCCCTACTACTACTAGATTCAAAGTTTGTAAATTCGAAGGAAAGACAAAAATAGGTTAAGACTTCACTGTGGCTTAACAAAATCAACTTATCTTGCGAACTCAATCCCACAGCAACATCATAAATATATTGATACAGAGGTGCAAGCTATAATAATACATCCTTTCTTTTTGTTTCATGTAAATTTATGTCGATTCTCTAAGTTAAGCGTAAATTTTTTCTTCTACATGTGCGCTCACTGATGACAAATTCCTTTACTAATGAGAAGTGCGCAATTTTTAATGTCGCGCTAAAAAATTTAAAATATCGATGCATACAAAAAAAATACTGCTAATCACCAATCAGATTTCATTGTTGGCAATTTTACTTATATTCAGCTTTATTCTTCTTAATTCATTTTACATATATATATAGATAGTTTTGAAGAATGAAATTCAGCATTATTATACTATTTTTTGTAGTATCGCAACCACATTTTCATGACTTTTTCAAAAATCATCTTTTTTACTTCAATATTCATATTATTCTTTAAAATTATTGCAAGTTCGTCAAATTACAAGTATTTAACATGAATGAAATTGCTGGAAAACCTACCTCTGTGTTGATTCATCTGCGTTTTCTGTGGATTCAATGACTCGAAGAACTTCCGGATGCAGCATTAGCGAATCAGGATCCTCTAACATTTTTTTCGCAGCCAATCGGTCTCCTTTGGCTATGCGCAATGTAACCTTTCGTTCAAAGGATAAAAATTGAGAGGAAAAAGCACAAGCATTGAATCGTAGGGCATATAAGGCCATGATATCTTTTTTGTTGTTGAAGTGACTCGACTGAGTGACTGTTGATCCAAATTCAACTATGTTTTTAAAGTTAGAATTCAGAAAAGTTAAAATAAGAGTTAAATATAAAATAAATCAGCAAGCTTAATAAATTTAAAAAGAGTTACCAACTGACTTTTAGGACCTGACTTTCCACAAAACAAAAAATAAGTGGTCATGGCTTAATGCGAAATGTAACCTTTCATAAAGAGGAAAAATTTCAACCAAGGTGAAAAGCCGTAATTTTTTAACTGTACAAAAAATGCAAAATGTAAATTTTCTTAAAAATGAGCAAATATGAGTCAGGTGAAAGGTCATAGCTTTCGTTTGTACGGGAGAACATTCATTGTAACATAAAAGGAAAAAATCATTAGGATAATTAGCACAATCACTTTTGGATTGTGAGGCACAAAATAGAAGTAAAAAATCGACTGAGCTAAACAAATGGTACAATGAATAAAATTCAAAGAAAAAAAAATAATGCACAGCTTTAAATCTGCACCCTACAAGATAAAATTATTACCATCTTCAACTAATAAACTCATATTTTAGATGCATAAAAAAGTTTGCTTCTATATGAATGGCATGATAATATTGGTAATACACAGAAGAATAATTAACTATTAATGAAAAATATTTTCAGAGCTCTTGGAGAGTCGAATTAAATATTGTGTGTAAAATCAGTATTAATGTGCGTTCAATGCTGCACCTAGCCAAGTATTACATGCACCACTTGTAATGAAAAATATGTGCACCGCTAGCAAATGCACTCACTGGCTGAATTCAATTTTCATATTACCAGTAAATTGATTTACTGTAAAGACTTCATAGTACAATGAATGGTGAATGGATTATCGTGGCGTACACGATGAGTATGATAGAATATTGCTTCACGAAGAGTAAAGAAATACATAGAGCGGAGAAAATAGATAATTCACTTTTTTCTCTTAAGTATGCATGAAGTAGCTCGTAATGCGATGCATGTACTAATTTTATTACATACGAAATAGCTTTTACCTGCCAGAGTGGATCTGAGTCATCAATATCTTCATCCGCAGCCAGATCAGAGGGCTGCGGAAAATCTTGTTCAGAAATATGCATCGCTGATAATTTTCCATTGAGTTCCTCTTGGTCAACTTTAACAACAATTAATACAAAAGAAAGAGAGTAATTGAAATTAACTATTTTTTTATAGATTATTAACATTTCTATTCGAAAAATACTTCACATTGTTTAACAATATGTTTCAATAATAATTATACAATAAAAAATGCTATAACTCATTGACGAAGGACCTTCTAGAAAGTGTTCATGCGATAATTTAAATCGTAATTTGAACCTTGGGTATTCACGGCAATTGAAGGTTGCACCCATGTAGACGCGCTTGGATTAAAGGTGAATGTTTTCGCATTCGGGTTCAAACCACCCTTCTTATCTGGCGCCGGGTTAGCCATTCGATTTATTCCGCTCGTTGTAAGTAATTCGTGTAAAGTTCAAATAACTATATCCTGCGATTACTGCGCAGCCAAAATCTAAAGATAAGCGAATAGCAGTATGACTATTTTCTCCACGTTACCAGTGGATGTCTAAATTTTTAGCTGTAGAAGATGATTTTTTCCTGCCTGATGTTTTTGGCGGAGTTGTAATTTCAAATCATCACAATTCACAAAAAATGATTAGGACAATTGGGGTGAGGAAATTTTGAAAAAAGTTAAGTTTAGGAGTGGCGAAAAGTAGCCCCTTCAATTAATTTAGTAGGCAAAAATATTCGAACTCAAATAAAAATATGAAATTTATCGTTTTAGAATCTTGAACAAATATTTATTCTACATGTTTTCCGTATTATTACCTGTACCAAATTGTTGTCACCCCTGTCATCTTTTCAGAACAAGTAACTTTGAAGGGATGATTCAAACTGGCATAAATTATACACAGCTCTTTCAACCACTTGCTGTTAATGACAGACAGCAAGTGTAATCTTATGAAACTTCTGCTACTACTTGCACTGCCACTACATTCATCTTATCAATTACATTGCCACATCTGAAAGACTGGGACCCCTGCTGGTCTCTGACGTAGCAGAGGAAGAGGTGTAGAATGTTGATAGCCAATGATACGTTACAATCCCATATCCTGTGTGGACAGGTACTGTTTTAACAAACAGGCAGTGCCCAGGACCTGTTTGTCAGGATCTAAACTGTTGCCGTGCAATTTACTATGGAATCGTGATTCTTTTGCTGCAAAGTATTACAATTTTTGTACAATTCTTTCAATGAGTCGTACTCATAATATCTTTTGTAATGTGTTGCGAGATTCATTCTTGGCAACACATGAAGTAGGTTCTAATATACTATATTAAACATGTATCTCTCTTGTATTTCTGGTTTACTTGGCACTGCTGAATATATAAATGAGATTTGAGAATTGGATCCTTACACTGTTTCCATGACTAGGTCCATAAGATCCTGCATCTCAGTATGACAGTAGCAGGATTATTTTGAAGTGCAAAACTCATCATGATTCAGCAACTTCACTCTCAATCAGACCTTTTTGTGTAGGCCAAATGTAGATACTGCGGGACATACTCTTCCAGCAGCTGAAAATTGAGCATCTTCTTACATGAGAAGAATATTCTCCTGCTCACCCTATGAGATTGGACACTGGCTTCTCATAGGCCTTTTGGTGGCTGATGTACATTTTTCACCATAGCCTTGTGATCCATTGAGTGTTGTAGAACTCTATCATCATATCCAGGTGAGCCAGGACCTCATAAATGTTACCCTTATGTGCTTCCAGGTGACTTGTCTTAGCAGTCTGGACGTGCTAATTGGATGCCACTATCAATGACGCTTTAGGAATCTAAATCTTTGTCACCTTACTACAGATAATATACCCACCTCCTAGTAGAAGTGATATTTACCTCACTTGATGGCTTTGTGCTCAGTATTCTTAAGACTCTAGTTTTGCAGGAACTGCATTGTAGCCTCATCATGCATCATTGCCGTAATGATAGAATTCCTGCCTGGATTGAGCACCACCAATCTATTGGCCAACTCAAGTATTTGACCTGCATGCAGCTGCTTTATGTTCCCATTACCTCTTCCATCCCTCCCTTAGGATGTAAGACAACGAGACTGGCACTCAGCCTGTTAGTCACCATGAACTCCTCAAAGCCTTTGCACTCAGACCATGTGACTTGCTTCATGTCAAAATAGTGGTCCCACAGATTGTTTCCTTCAAGTGCCATGCTGGTTTTCAAGTACTTGTGTTGGATATTCAAGTACTTTATCAAAACGATTTATAGCTGAGACTGCTTAGTAATCCAGAGAAAACTTGGAATCTACATTCATCTCAGAACTGTAAAGCTAAGTTGCATGAAATCATAGAGAGCTTTAGACAGTCAAAAAGAAGAGTAGTATTAAGATATAAATAAGCTATCTATGAGCTTTTGGTGGCTACTTATTGGTTCCTACAATTCTATTGGTTTAACTAGTTCTGATCTACAGCATACTGCTCAGTTCACAGGTCAAATGTAGAGTATTCCAAAACATATTCTAATAACTTGTGCATATCTATGAGCAGTGTTATGTATCTTGGATTGGCTGCATCCTCTTCTATTTTAGAGACTAAAGAGTTTGAGAGCATTTTCATCCTTTGCATTGATACCCATGCTGGTGGTTGTACACTTCCAAGTTTCTCAAAATTAAGTGCAGAAAATAAAGGTTCATGTGAGGCTGCTTCATGACCTGCAAAGTATAAGATTAAATGTGTGCTCAAACTTTGTTGCGTGAAGACTGCATCTGCACTCTCTAATCTGGAGAGATGAGGAACTGGCCTTACTGGAAGTGCATGTACCTTACAATAAGACCAACCATGGAGTAAAGTGCTTCTGTACTTCCTCATGTGAGCATGGAAATCATGCTCCCAATGAGGTAATACTTGTTCTCTACTAAGTAGTTTGTTCCTACCATCTGCAAGTGCTATTTGATCCTAAGCTGAAACCATGAAGTCAACCTGCTTAATAGAGTCAGTATTGTATTAAACAATAAAGTTCTCCTATGCTTGATTGATGACCATAGAGTGCACTTGGGTAATGCAGGAAAGTTGCTAGACAGGTGGTATACTTCTGTTTGCAGGGCCTGGTACTGCCTGAGATTCTCCAATAAAGCTGGGTTCCGGTACTTACATATTACTTTGCCGGCTAGATTGGCTATTGACAACATGCACTGGCTGAAGAATGTGTAATCCATATTAGGTACTTGTTGATTGCCTTCGAGAAGTCTCAAGATGTGCAAGGATGACAGGAAAGATGCCTCCCTTGCGGTGAATCTGCTCTTCCACACAGTCTTGGGGCAGTGTGTACATTGCATCATCACTGCATAGCTTGCTCACCCTAGTCTTGAGCACTATGAAGATTCACTCCTTCTGTCTTTTCTTTCCCTCCCTGTATGCAAGGTTTGCCTCCAGTTTCTTACCGGTCACTGGCTTGTTCATTGCACCTCATGATATGCCAGTAACTCTTAAAAAGATAGACTATGATTTGTAAATAATTGTACAGCTAAGTATGGTGATATTTGCAAGCACTGGGATTTGAATGCAAGACCTTTTGTGTTACTAACTGATTTTTGCACTATAGAACAACTAATGCCCACTTATGGAAGATTTTAGGGATACTAGCATCTTGGACCAGGACAGATTTTCAAACACTGTTTTTACTATTCTTAGATAACTACTTAGCATTTGCAAATGCTGAAAAGTAATGGAAACCAGTGTGACTCTTTATTTACTCAGACAAGTTAGAAGGTTTGGATTTATTTCTGCATTCTTTAGATGATAGCCATGCAAGTTGTGGAGCTTGCAGAATGGCTTTTGAGCAATCATTTTTCATTGAAAAATTGTTTAGATCTGGTCAGTAGGTTTAACTGAATTATATGTTTAGCCACTTTAGGCTTGACTGAAGGCATTTTTGATGTAGGCTTGTCCAAGAATGCTGTAATGATCAACCGCTAGGTATACAATGGCATCAATATCATTTGTCTTATTTTCTAATAAACATATTTCAACTGAGTCATAGCTGGTGGAAAATACATAGATCAAATCTCCAAGAAACACTTGATCTTTGAAGTGTTGGCCAGCATGAGAAAACTTATTGTAAGCATTTGTCAGGATCTAATATGTTGCTGTGCGATTTGCTATTGAACCGTGATTATTTTGTCGTAAAATGTTGATTCGTGTACGATTCTTTCAAAGAATTGTGCTCATTATATCTTTTGTGATGTGTTGCAAGGTTCATTCTTGGCAACACATGAAGTAGGTTCTAATATACTAAATTAAGCGTGCATTTCTCTTGTGTTTTTGGTTTACCTTGAGTTGATGATTATATACTTGAGATTTGGAAATTAGATCCTTACAGCATTCTTCATGATTTTGATGAAATTAGAGGTACCATCAGTTTACTAAAGAGTAGTATTGGAAAATTTTTGAAATCAGTGGTGCTTGTTACCTCTCTCTTGCTTTTCAAACTTAAATAAATATGTAAATACAAGCTTTTTCTGTATTGGAAATCTATGCAATACTGAGCAAATTCACTATTCTTAAGTACCTTCATGAGCATATTCCAGAACTCACTGTTTATGATTGGGATCAATGATGTGCTACTGTAAATCAGTCCAAAGGTTTTAGTTCATTTCATGTGCCATAAAGTATGCTAGAAATAAATTCTTCATGAGTTTTCAATCTTGGAATTTACCAAAGAACTATGAAATTTGAATAGAAAGAGCACATATCAACGGCCTGTTTTGTGATGACTGCAGAAAAATATTTTCTCTGTTCACTCTTCTTTATGGTATGCTGAATATTACACTACCACAATCAGATGAGTAATAAGATTTTTGATGCTCTAAGTGAACTGATTTGGATCAAACTGAATGCTGTGGAGACTGTAATGGACTGTGTATCTGTCCAGCAGGTCTATTCTTTATATCATCAATATGTTGACGTAATAAAATTATACCTTTGTCAGTAATGGCTCTCAACTCAAGAGGTGATGATTTTGGAATACAAGCTACAAAATTGGCATGAATCAGGTCATTGAGTTTGTAACAATCTATGTTTGGTTATTCAGTTAGCATTTCAAAGTACAGTGCTATGCATTGGCAAATGTGCTCAAGTAAGCAATGTTTTAATACCAGGCCAGCACCTTCATCAGATTTAACACTCTTAAATACCGCATTCAATCATAGTGGTATTAGAAAATTTTGTGTTTTCGTGGTAAATATCCAGTTATAAAAGTCAGTAGTAGTAATCCTGCAGTAGTAGAGGTGTAGACTTATACCCACTGTACAAAAGGGAAGAAACTGTTAAAAATTGATAAATGTATTTCACGCATGAACCAGAAAATACAGGGCAAACAAAAAAATATGAAACAACCCACAAACACATTACATTAATTTCTATTTCTATCAGAACTGGCAAGGAAAAAAGGGTTAGACAAAAGAAAATTGACAAGGAAAGATTACAAGAAGGATGGATCAAAAGCTAGAAAAGAATAAGGAAAAGAGAAGTAACAAATCTATTGACTTTTGTGCTGTGTGTACTTGAATATGCATTGTGCGGTGTTTTCATTAATGAATGAAAATATAAACATGGTTTATAAAAGAATAATTATGACTAGCTTGAAGTTGATGACTAGACACATTTCCCATTGGCTGGTTTGTGAAGAGTTACCAAAATATATGAAACAGAACATATAAGATAGAACATTCTTGAACATGCAGATCTAAGGCATAGTTGTAGTCCTAATAATTTCATGCGTTGCCAACAATCAGTCTCAGCAACACCATACAACTCAAAAGAGAACACAACTTAAGAGAATGCATATACAAGACGTATTAAGTCCATAAAATAATTATAGCTCCTTTTAAAAAACTATACACAAGCGTATAACATGTAACAAATCATACAGCAAAACAGATCAAGTTCTGACAGAAACAACAAGAGCAATAACTTAGTAAAGTCACCTCAGAAAAAAGTCACCAGGTGGTATGAAAGGAAAGGAACTTTGCTACCTTATAAAAGATTCTTACATGGCCTTAGGGTACAAACGTAAAGATATGATACTCTGTCATAAATCCTGTTAGGTGTTCAAACATTGCTGGTGGGATTGAATTCAGTTGGCAAAATGCCATCAAGGGGATATATCTTGTGAAGATTTGTATACCCATGTTTTGGCAATACTCTTGATGTACACATTTACCATTATTTTAGAAGATACCATGTCTAGTATGCGATGCTTCTGGTTTCCAGGGACTAGCTGAGGTCTTAGCCTACTCTCATAGCCTTCTAGTCTTTGTCCATGAAGACTCTGACTAAGTTTGGACACCTTTGCTTTGTCAGGAGGCAGGGAATAACTATATTATAAATGAGCTTTGTAAAATTAAGTTGTACCAGAGGATCAAGTTTGGCTTTTGCAAAAGGATGCTCACTAAAGTAGGCTCAACAAGTGAGTAGATTGAGTAACAGAGCAAAGTAGTGCTAGTTCAATGAAATAATATATATATATATATATACATATATACTTCATCCCTGTTAGTAATGGGGTGAAGCTACATAGAACATTGGGTACCTGGTTAAATCCAGAAAGTTTTGATCTGCACTACCAGATTGACTGAGATTAATAGATGCTGTTGGTCAAGTTAACCCATTCCTGACCTCAGGTGTTAAACCGAAGTATGTGCTAGTGTAGCAAAGTTGTCTTTTTTTTCAAGAGTGCAATCCAAATCCTTGAAACTAGGTTTCCCTTATTTCAATTCTTGTGTTCCAAGGAGTTTACTTTTTAGTCTTAGTCCATAATACTATTATCAATACTAAGTTCTAATTGAATGGCATGGTTTACTTAACAACTCAGAGTACAGAAGTCTCTCTCCCAACCATACAGATGTGCACCAAAGGCTGTATTTGGTAAGCTTAATTCTGTGGCTGCTCAAGGCTTCCTCCTACTCACTGTAAGCAGTCTGTGCTAATGGGATTGATATTTTACCTTGGGTATTTGACCCTCCTCCAATTACAGTCACCCAGTACAAGTTAATCTGAGACTGGAATCTTTTTGCAAGTAAAGAGCTGACTAAATGGCCAGTACTTGAACATAAAGTTCAACACAGACCGAATCAAAAACAAAAAATAAATGAAAACTGATGACAAGACACAAGTCACTATACATGCAGAAAAGACCAAGCAAAGGCTGATTAAAGTTTAAACTAAAACTGGTGACCAATTTGTAAGCTTAGAAGCAATGATTGCTAAAATAGAGTAACTGGATATAACATTAAGGAAAATGCAAAGAAAGATAATCCAGGTCAATCATTGAAGCTGGGAAACATAATGAGATGGAAAATGAGTTAGGAACAAATTTAAGCTGCCAGAGCATTGGCACAAACCACTAAAGGTGAGAGGCAAGTGATAAATACCTTGGAAGATGGTCAGAACATTAGCACAATGCAAAAGAGAGCAAACATAGGCAAGAGAATCGATAAAGCAAACAGCACCAAAGTGGCAATGAAGCAAATAGATGAGATGCAAGGGAGGAGAAATGCAAGTAACGCCACAGTAAGCAGTCTTGCTATTGATCCAGTATAAGAAGTTAACTGCAATAACAATGACTTGTAATCTATGGAAGAAATTCATAGTCAACAACCAAGTAAAGTAGGCAAGAAAGCAGGCAATACAATAGCAAAAAATACAAAGCAAGAAAAATCTAAGAAGCAAATATTTAATTAAAAAAGAGAGCATGTAAAACAGAGCAAGAAGTAAATGACTGAAGCAGCTTGTGCAGAAAGCAGCAGTGACACTCTGCAGAATAGTGGAGTACTGTGATAGCAACAAGAAATGAAGAAGTGAACATTGTTTTGTTAACTATTAAGACTGCAAAAAAAATAATAATAAATTGAGTGGGTTTGACCAGATAGTGCAAGGTTATGCAGATGATTTTGAGATTTCAGTGCAAAATGTAAATATGGTTGTCTTTATAAGTATTTCCTGGAAATAAATAGAATGGTATGTAAAATTTTTACATATAGTGTTTTATAGAGTGTGCTCTCTTTATATATTTAGACAACTCCATTACTAACCTTGAAACTAGTCAACATTCCTAAAATGAATCATTCGTTTTGGCCTTTACACTGAGAAGAAGTGTGTACTTATGTCTTGAGTGTGCATGATCATTTTAAATCTGATTAACAGTCAAAACAATATGTGAACTTCAGCAGAAAGTTACGTGTCAGTTTTAGCTCATTATTTTCACGCAAATTATCAACTTTCCTAGGATGCAACTGGAATAGCAGCAGGAGATTCTTGGCAAACAACATCTTAGAGCATATCTCATTGTCCATACCTTTTTGGTGATAAATACAAACAGCAATATTTGTGAACATTGTGGACTGGATCATAGACAATAAGTAGGCATATCAAGTTACTGAAAAAGAATTGTTCAAAACATGCTGAAAGCTGAACTAATTACCTATGGTTTTGCCAAAACCCACTCTAGCCAATGTAAACCTAATGCAAGGATAATATAAGGAACAAGATCAAGGGACAGATATAGGTTTAATGAAGTATATTGTATATTCTCATTTTGTGTTGCCAAGAATGAATCTTGACAACGTGATTTTGACAAACTATTTTCATGTCAAATCTTAATGGGCATGATAAAATATACATATGTATATATATATATGTATATATTTGAGTAGAATGTCCACAAATATACTTGAACACATGCTAATAGAATGCACATTTATGTACTCAATTAGAAAGCACAGCGTAATTTACCAATTCCTGACAGACTTAATTATGTCATTCATTCATGCAAGGCATAGCTGACTTATATTTTAAAGATTACATGGTATTTGATGGCATTTTTGAGATCATATTACCATTTTGTGCAGCATCTGGTACACTTGGAAACTACAAATCAAACTAATATGTGCTGGAATCTCCATTTCTGTGTTTTGAAGTACACATACTTTCTACCTGCTTACAGCCAGTAGACAATTCAATCTATTCCTCAGTAGGTAAGAAAATATGACATGCATATCAAGATCTGGGCAATAACAATAGATGCTATTGAATGGATGGTGCCAGCAACGAAGTAGTTCATGGCAAAATTATATGAGGACTGTAGTGCTGGTTTTGATGAAAACCTATATATGTGATGCATCAACCAAATATAGAACTGTGCAGTCATTGACTGTAAGGAACTGATAGACAGAGGTTAGTGAGATACGTTGCCTATGGTATGCTGTCAGAAACTTGTACCAATACAGATTGAAGTTTACAGTATCCAAATTTGCCATAGCTTGTCAAACTGCTTAATATACTGAAGGACCAAACTTTGAAATATAAATACTATAAACTTCCATGTATTTGATAATCAACAATCCCTTGTACTGGAAGGATATCCAAAGTGTTACAGAACATGGAGCAGTTTTGCAGAAGCTTAGCAATGTAGTTTAATTTATGGAATAGTTCCAAAATTTTTATGCTCCAGCTTGTGAACTTTCAAAGCAAGTGGTCAATATGCAATTCTGCTGTTGCTGTTAATCTGTAAAAGATAGTTGCACTGCCAGAACACAATCAATAAAGCTCTATGGATGGGGTCTACTTTTTACATGTAGCTATTCAGATGACCGCAGTGATGGTCGCTAATGCAGATAAATGCCAGCATCATCTGAAACTTCATCTGGTTACGTTAATGTTTACGCTTGATTCAGCGAGCACAAATGCTATACATGAAGGTTTCTGAATATGCGGCATTATATTTTTCTGGAAAGAAAAAATTGTTTCTGAAAAATGTTCTCAGACACTAGCACTCTCACAAAAATAATTCTTTGAATTTACTCATTGTCGTTAACTATTTTGTACAAAAGTGTCCATTATACAAGGTACCTATCTGATTTCAGAGGTATCACTGTAAAATGAATCTATTCTAACTTTACCCCCGAAATATTTGGTCATAAATGAAATGTTACACCAAATAAGTGTAAATTTATATAAATGAATAGTTCTTAGTGCATTTTTCAACTTTAATTTCATACGCATTTCTGCGGACAGCATAGGCATCACGCAGCATGAACACTGCCTACTGTACCTCAACTAGTTGCGCACTTAAGATCGATATTAAGAGCTTAAGTAGAAGTATCGTCAGCAGAGTACAGCTAACTGGATGAAAAATCCATAGTTACATGAATTTTAAGTAAAATATTATGCCTTCCTCAAAAGTTTAAATTGTAATTAGTTTCGTTTTATTCGTATCCATATAAATCGATTTCACAGCGCAGGGTCTTAAATATAAAAAAAAGTGTTTGCAAAATATTTTTGATGTGTTCATCATATTAGTATGTAGAAAATGTAGATTATAATACTTTTAAAAAAGATAAAAAATATGTATGTTATAAATATATATGTTTTATATAAATTTATCTAACAATTGATTCTTGCTTTCTTGGCTTTTCGCTTTGATTCATCCAGAACATTGAATTGTTTAACAATCGGATCTGAATCATGAACTGTTCGCAAAAGCAAAATCCTATCTTCCGTGTCGCTAAATACGTTCAAAGTTATATATCGAGTTAAGCATTTTGAAACTTGCAATAACGATTTCTCTCTTTGAAAGATCCGTGAAAAGGCAGAGAATGCTAAATATCGTAAATGCATTAAAGTTAACATGTGACCTTTCTGATTAGTTTTTCGTGTTCGATTGACGCACCCGAAAATTAATCCGTAAGAACACCTAATCGCTTCGCAAACAGATGAAATAATGTGCAACACGTTGAATTTTAATCTGCATGGAAAAAAACCAAAATATATATATAAATATATATAATTATTTGGAATGAGAAGCCCAATGGATTTAATCGGAAGAATCAATTTAACAAAAAAATAGATAATAAAAACTATTTCCAGTTATTTATGACTTGAATTTGTTTCTCTTTGGCCTGAACCATAACTATGACAATCAAATTGAAGAATTGCATTACTTGGACAAGAAATTTTCAGGCAAATGAATAAAACAAATAAAAAATTTCAAATTTTTTCGTTCTTATCCGAATTTTAAGACCTGCCTATGCAAAATACCAACCCATATTTTGCTGGGCCTTTAATTTCAAATTTGGTAGAACTTTCGCTGAATTGTATACTGTACTAGTCTATATCAATATAAACAAATATTACTAAGTATGACTAGCAATATCTTGACACTGTAAATAGCAACATTCACTTATGCAGATGCATCTATGAGTACGTAAATCAATTACCTGTTTGTTACATTTCGCAAGTAAACATTGGTTTTTGCAGCCGCAACCAGATAAATTTCGTATATATTTTTATATATAGTTTGGGTATCATTCAACAAATTGCACACCAACAAAGGATGGCATCGTCCAAGAAAAAATGAATTTATTGAGGCAGTCAAATCTTCAGAATTCGATAGAGTCTGTATGCGTTACACAAATTGCAATAAAAAAATAATATATTAAAAATTCAGCCAAAAAATGAATTTATTAAACATAACAAAAGTGAATTATATATTTATTTATGCTAATGATTGTTCCGTTTTTTAAATTAGAAAAAAATTCAAAAAACTAGAAAAATGTAGCTAGTAAATGGTAAATAATTATTTTTTCACAATTAATTACTCTGTCAACTGAAACTTCCATTTATAACGGTAAAAAATATTAAGCACATCACTAGCAAAAGAGAAACCTTTGATTTGGCAAAAATTTGCACTGGTGACTTTTTTCAGCTCATAATATCTTGATTCTTGTAGAGCCAAAATTTAAAATAATTTTAATAGAATAGTTAAGATTTAAATAATTAAGATTTCTTCCTATTAACATTATTTACAACTAAAGATTTGAAATTTATATATTTTTATTCGAATAAAGCAAATACTCTCTGCCGCGTAAAAAAGAACTGCACAACAATTTGGCAACATAGCATCTGTATTATAAGTTTAACCTTGTGCAATTAGATAATAAGAAACAATACTGGGAATTCATTCCAAAAGGTTCTTCTATGAATTTTTATTTTCGATTTCTTTCTTTCTAAATACTATAAAAATAGTAACATTGAGGGAGCAAACCATTAATTTTGAAAGAAAACTCGATGGAATAAGGGAAGGCTACGACCAGCCGATGATTCTGTCATTTATAGAGCTAGCCATTCATTAGATGTTTTCGTATTAGTTTACATAGAAAATGACTAGTTAAGTATACATTACTGTACTGTAGCTTTTATTGAAGCACAGGCATAGAAATTCATTTTGATGACATTATTCTGGAATAATCCTAAGTTCAAATTGTATTTTGTATGGTTCACAATTAAAATTTCTCATTTTATATTTGAGTGCTTTTCCATCCTTGAGAATCCTCGATAAGAGGCTTTAACAGGTTATAAGTCTGCTATGCGTCCTCTGCGCAAATTTGCTTTAACAATTATATCAATATTCTGTATAAAATTTATCAGTATAATTAAAGTGCAGATGACTATAGTGCTGCAAGAGAGAAGCGAAGACGGCAGTGAAAAAACAACTAATACTGTTGGGTAGTACAATATGACTTTTCATTTACCTATTATAACAAAAAATTTCTGGAAAGTAAATTTGTTTCATCCAAAGTGATACCACAAGTTGACACTAATAAATTTCGCAAACTTCAAAGTAGTAACTTGAACATAGCATTGCATTAGATGGAAGATACTAAATGTACGAATATTTTTCATAGTCATTACAGCTGCCTTCCTCCAGAAAATAAACCATAGGGATACAATCAAGTTTTTACTCAGAAAAAGTAACTTTTGAATTATAATATGACTTGTCGGAAATCTAACGCAACTGAATATGTGCAGTGAGCTATTTTTTATCTAATATAGAGAAATTTGGAAAAATAATTTTTCGGGACCACTAAATTCATTTTCTACATCCGAAAATCTGAAGCGGAACATGGTCCCAATATGAGTTTTTCATTTATTTCTGATAGGTAGACCTAAAAATTGTTGAAAGCAAATTTGATGTATCCAAATTTTAATTTATTATAAAAAAGAATTAGAATTTTAAGCTTTGAGTTTAAAGCCTAAAAAATTTATCTGCACTGACCTGCACAGCAGTTCTCATGGGTACATCACCAGTATAACGGGTCAGGCTTCTACAAATGCTGCAACTATACTGATCGAAAAGTAGTCCGCACCAAGGAAATAATTCATTATTCGATACTTTTTTAATAGTATCTTTTCCTATTGGCACGTCGAAATTCACTAACGATTTTGACAAATTTAGTGAAATTTTGAATCTTGTCGCCCAATCGGAATCGTGCATTTTCAGTACAAAATCTTTTGCCTTCTCAAGATCAGTTGTTATGAAAATGAAATCGTCCACCCAACGCATTAATACAGAATCATTGCAAGTCTCCTTTTTATTTAATTTGGAATTATTTTTCGAAGGAAGAAATCTTTTCTTCAATTTTGAATTATTATTTTCCACAGAATCATTATTCAAATCAACTTTTTTTGACTTTGTGGGGTAACTATTCATTTCCATATTTTCTATAGTAACATTACTCGAGCCAATGAAAAATCTTTCTGAAGAGGTTGAACTTCTGAAATTCGACTGTTCAAACTCATTGGAACCATCATTTGAAATCAGGAATTTTCCTAACAACTTATGTTCAATGTATCCATAATATATATTGCAAAATAAATTGCTTAATATCGATCCTTGAGGAATCCCTCGAGTTTGATGAAATGGAATTTTTTTTGAAAATTCACCCGAAAACGGGATTCGAACCTCATGCCTGAAGATATGAAACTTCAAAATATCGATAATTTCTTCCCGAGAAATTGTTTTATACTCAACCGAATCACAGAATACTCCATTCTTCAGATTTTCAGCCAATAGTTTCGCTCGATCTCGAAAAGAAGATATTTCATTGTATGGACAGGCATTCGTTCTAAGCCGGATACGATTGTTTTTATCCGAAGAACTACCATACACTGTGTGCTGCTTATGAATTATATATGTTTCAGATTTACAGATAGGTTCTAGAATACGCATCAAAAGGTTTTGGTCAATGGTGTCATAGCACTGTTTCACATCGCAACTGACAAAATAAAACTTGTCTGGATGCATTTTTTTATTCGGATTTGAAGTTCGAAAGTCGCAGAGCTTTTTGTATACACAATCTAATGTACCAGTTGAACAGCCTAGTAGTTTTGGATTTTTCTCTAATTCGTATTTAAGAACAGTGCTGACTGGCAATAGCAATTTGTTCACATTCTTGCTAAAGCGATCGTTTGAATGACAAGACATATTTTGAATTAAACGCGTGCCGTTGCCTTTCGGCAAAAGTCGGCATTTCGCTAAATCTTGCCACTTTTGATCATCTTTAGGATTTAAGACCGGGGCTAAATATCCATCGGCTTTGTACTTTTTTAGTGAAATTTCACTGATTTTTCGCCAAATTTTTGTCCGAAAAAAAACAATGTGATGTCGACTTTGTTTTATCTCCGTGGCATGAAAGAAGTGCATCAAGAGCCGGGTGAGATAACTGGAAAACAGAAATCGAATTAAATCGTATATCATCGATTTTCCAATGTTAAAATGGTGCAGCGGTACTTGTTTCTCCATCATTGGTCTGTCTTCATTCCTGCAGAACCAAGCCACTTGAAGCATGTTCACATTGCTAACAAATTCGTCAATATCGACTGGCTCAAAATTCGGTGAACGGATAAACTTCGAAATCATTCGTATGACATCTTTTTCATTCGTACGGTTCCCCCATAGTTCAGTCGGAAATACGACCTGTAACACCGCAATACAAAAACCCAACACTTGATCCGAGGAACAAGAAAATTCAGTGTAATCACAGTCTTTTGAAAAATTTTCCATCAATTCAGTGTTTTTTGGTAAAGGACAGTATTTTTCGAGTAGTCCGCCAAAATTGCAATTTTTTTGTCGCATTAGAATATCTCCCAAAATTGACAACAAATTGCTTGCAATTTTACTCTTGGAAAATCTACGTCCTCTGTTTCGGTTCTTAAAAAAAGAATCCGAATTTTCAAAAATTTCACGAAAAAGTGCAACTTCTGCGCCTTTTTCTAAAATATTGAAGGCTAGCTTTTTCGAAAAGAAATTTGAACCGTATCTGTACAGTAGCGACCGCAGCGAAAAGTTACGATTCAACGTTGAAGTAGAATCTTTTGAAAGGTAAAATAATCGGTTTACTTCGGCAAAATTTGGTCCGGTAATTTGAAAATAACATCCATTATTAACATACGTAAAGATTGTACACTGAGTTAAGAACATAAACATTAATTCATCACCGATTCGACTGTGCAGAGTATGCCAAGATATTCGACCAAACTCGTTCAAAAGTGTATTAATAAAAGTACTATCGATTCCAGGAATAGTGCTGCTCGTCGAAAAAATATTACTCTTGGGACACGAATGTTTGAATCCTAGTCGAAGTAAATTTCTCATGTTCCAACTCCTTTTCTGATCTGATTCAATTAGAATTCGAATTGCTGTATGAACCAAATCATCCGTTGACATATGCTGAGAAAACGATAGATTTTTTCTAGCTTCATCGCGCCCCATGACATTCGAAGGATACGATTGGTTGGCAATAATAGTTCTTTCCAGTAAATTTCGGTATTCTTCGGTATCGGTTTCGGTTAAAAAAGTCTCGTGAAAGTTGCTTTCGCTATACCAATATTCAATGCACTTTTTTAAAGTCATCGCATTACTAAATATTTTGCTAATCTGAGAAGGAATTATACTTTTGTCCATTGCCTAGTAAAAAAGAAAAAAATGTACTTTTCAAGAAACGAAACATGTAATTCTCATTCTAACACTCCTGCTATACAGAGAAAAAGTAATGTTTCTTCATTTTTAAATACTGATGTATTTAAAAATGAAGAAACATTACAAATGGTAACTCGAGACATAATATCCCCCATGTCTCATATGATTTCATGAAAATGATAGTAAAATCAGGGGTTCAGATTTTTTACTATCATGCAAACACATATACTTATAAGCTCTTATAGCTGTAGTAATGATTAGTAACCGGCAAACTTGTTATACTAATAATCGAAAAATATATAACTCTTTAGCAACCGATAATGGCAGCTTATGGCATTCAAATAGATTTTCTATAATAAATAAGCAGTCCAATATAATAGGCAACATGAATTTCTAGAAAAATTCTTAGGTTAAAGTATAATTGTATACTTCAATCTATATTATCCATATATTGCTGTATTATAGCATTAGCAAATCATAACATATTAATAAATATGGACTGAGTTATGGTAAATAAGTAGTTAAAAGTTCAAGGCAAACCGATTGTACTGTTAGTTTGATTTTGTTAGCAAGTTAACCGTTACCATGCTCCTTACAGCTATCTATATTTCAAATATTGGCCAATTTAAATATATGATTGAAAAAAATAGTTCTGAGAGTAATTACGTTTGACGTAATTGTCCATTCAGGAAGTGCAAAATAGGTCATATAATTATTTAAACCTCTTTTCACCCTTCCAAAATTGTTCTGAAATTTGACCTTTATATCAAAATTGAACTCATAACAACGTGAAGAGCGATCATAATATGCTTATGCCCTATCAAACCTTCATTTCATTAGTGACGTATTTTTCGCTTTCAAAATCCTTCTGTCAAGTGACCATTCTTGCACATTGACCTGATAGATTCATGTACTCGACATTCAAAATTATATCTATTTATACATATATTATTAAAATCCTTTTTTTACAGAAATAGCTAATTTTTCAATTTGGAAATTACCTCTTTTGAAAAACCATCTGAAATTTCAGCCCTTCCACGCTTTAGTGATCCATAATGTGAAGCTCTATCAACATGATGACCATCCTTATTTTAAAAATGAATTTGTATACATGCATAAATGCATCAGGGCTTATTGAAAGCTGAAATGTGATTCTTTACAAATGCCAAAACAATACAAATAATTTTAAATTAAGTCTGAGAAATTTTCCTTCAATTAAGTTTTTCGTGGAAAAACATAGCTAATATTAGGTTTGAATACTCTTGGTGCATTCCTTTGGACAGAGAAAAATATAGCAAGCCCTCAGTAATTCTTAATCTTTTCACTATCACTGAAAAATTAGTGACAGCCCAATTTTCCTGGTCTCGTGAATAGCAAAATTTATACATAAGAGAACGTACAACAATTATAATAATTAAATTCTACTGGTTAATGACCTTCCGGTGCAACAAAGTACTACAAGGGTAATTTAGAGCTTTTCAAAGAGTAATTCTGACATATTCGCCACTCCACATATGGTGTTTCAGCGTAGCTAAAAATTGTTCAGTTCTTGAAGGAGCCATCACATACTTACGATAATCAGAAAATAAATTCTTCATTTCTGCAATATCATGTAAATTGTGCATCACTTGTTTCCTATTGTGCGTACAGTAAATATACCTTCTTACCTCCATTGACTGCTGACTATTTCCCTTTGATGAACACCAATTTTTCTCAATAATATGCTCATCGTTCTCTGATAAGTGGTCATTCCTCTCTATTAAGTGCCAATTATCCTTCTTTAAGTGCTTATTATCCTTCATTAAGTGCTTATTATCCTTCATTATATACTTACTATTGTTCTTCAAGTGTTTATTTTCCTCCTTTAAGTGCTCATTTCCTTCCATACAATGTGCACAATCCTCGGGAAATTTTATTTTAAATACCTCTTTGTTTATAACCGTGCAGAATTTTCTTTGATTTCTCCACATTTCCTTCATCTGATTGAATAAAAATAGAATAATTTTTGTGTGCTTCGTCATACAAATCTCCAGATCTTTCGAATGGATACTATAGCACTGATATCAGAACTCTCAAATTGAAAATGCATGATCTTACATCAACTTGATATTTTAAACATTTTTTTGATACAGTTAACTTTGAATATTTAAACAATTAACTTATAATTAATTTCACATAATATTTGGATATAACGAATTAATTCTATTGTCCTGACAAAATTGTATGCAAAGCTAGAAATTCAATTTGTTACCTTACAGGGCTCATCCGGTGCAAGGTCTTCTCCATTAAAAGAATCGTGAATTTCATAAGTAGTCAACAAAAAAGACGTACAGCAAGGACCATTCGATTTATCAGTTCTATTCATATTAGTGATGAGCTCAGTCAATTTTTTAGTATCTGTAATTGCAATTATTACCGTAACAGAGCATCCGGAATGCACAATTCCTTCATGAGGATTTACCTAAAAGATTACATAAATTTGAAAATCACAGTAAGTTAAAATTCAATTTTCAAATTTGTTATATTTCAATATATGCTATCATCCAATGATAGCTGTGTTGAAAATGTGCAATAGCTCATTAAATTTTATTGAATTATTTTTAACCTTTTAAAAATTAGGATGAAATCTGTACTATCGAGAAAAATAAACTTCAAGCTTGCTTATGTTTTCTTCTATTAAAATCACCTTTCACTAGCAACTTGTTTACTATGCTTCAAAACATATCTCTCTTTTAGTAGACAATATACACATTCACTAAAGAGTGTAGAAACAAATTATATGCGGCCCATCGATATGTCGAAACAACACTCAATTTAAATTTATTTCACTGATATACATACAATCACGCATGAACTCTTACGATTGGCAAAAACCACAAAAACTACCAAATATTTAATTACTTCTTAAATAATGATTTATTGAGATATAATTTGAGATAGTCTACTTTTTTTCGGAAATTCAAGATGAAAAAACAATTTCGTACCAGTCATTACAAATATTAATGCTTTACACTTAAAAACATGTACTTTCAAATAATTCAAAGTAGAGAAAGAAATAAGGAAAAAAGAAAGGGGCATCAATATTTGTGTGATTTTGTAAGTTGAAAATTTAATGAGAAAATTTTATATGTACAGCTTATTAAAATTGGGCTGAGCAAATGCAAAAAATTAATACTAAAATTAAGAAATATTATCACTGTAGAAATCGAAGAACATTGAATATATCTTACCGAAAAAAGTGCTGGTTGAACACTTCTGATCTTGAACGAAAGAGCAATATGTTCATTTCGATTCGAAAGATTTATAGCACACTTATATTTCGAAGTATCCGAGCAATAACGAAAGAATATCTGCATTTTAGAATTTAGCTTCTGAACATTGAATGTAATCAGATAAAGTGAAAATAGTTTAAATATGAGAAAAATCATGCGTGTTCTTTTCTAGAAGAAAATAGAATTAATTAGTTTCAGAACGGCGCTCTCAATATTACCTAGCATAGGCGATTTAATTGTGTTGTGGACTAATAGAGTAGCACTTCCAGGACAGTTATACCAAAAAATGGGTCTTTTTCGCGAATTAGCACAAAGTAATTCATCTGCTGGAAAAATTCAGTTTCCAACAAAAAATACTATTTCTGCTGGAGATTTAATGCAGTTGAAAACGACTTTGAAATCACCGCCTCATCAACATTTAAAATGACATTGAAAAATAATGTTTTTGCTCTTTAAGCATTTATCATTCATATTGAATTTTTATGGTGCCTACAATTTAATAAATATTTGTGTTCGATATACCTCCAAGGGACATATATTTAGCGGCAGAAGAGATGTCATCATAAGCACATGAGGATTTGTTTCCTGAAAAAGTTTACAGCAGACAGGTTTGAAATCTTCAATGTCTAGGCCATCTACTATAAATTTCAAGAAAGATTTTTTAATATCTGCAAATATCTTTTTTAAATCGAAGTTGTGTGATTTTACGCTTCATATGAAATTTAATTGATCATAAGCGCTTTAACTTGCGCATGCGCATGAATTACCTATTAGCTAGATATTCACTGCCAAGACCAGGTTTATACTCTTTGCAGTTAGCAGGCACGAAAAACATTTTGCTCAAATGCTCCGTCGCTAAAATCAATCAATAAAACAGTTTATAAAGCCATATAAGTTTTACAATACTAGCATGTTGTTCCGCTTTAATAGTTTAGATAAATCAATTGCCATTACGGTATTGTTAGGAATGAACTTCTAAGGGAGTTAATTCAATTCTGTAACTGCGGTACATTTCTCCTAATGCTATGTTGAAGTTTCAGTTCTGATTATGAAAACAAGTTCTAGTTTAGATCATGAGAACAAATTTCAATAAGTGATATTTTGCTGTGCTGAAGTTATCACTTCTATCAACACAATCTAGGATGTAATAATATAAGTGTTCTGTCACAAATTCCTTGTGTTCATGTTGTATTTTACATTCCTGACAGGTATATTGTCTGTAAAGGAATTTTAATGCTATGCTAACATTGACAGCATACTGCAATATATGTATATGCATGTATCTAATATGATCAGTTTCACATTGACTGTAAATTTTTGTTACAAATTATCCTGATGACTCTATGATGAATTTGAAATATTTAGACTTTTTAGTAATAATTGATGAAAGTCCTGATGAAGAGTAATATTGAACAAAAGTTTTCATCAGTCATCATTAAATATTTTTAAATAAATCTTAAAAAGACTTTAAAAATTATCAAAATGATTCACTTACTTGAATCAATGAATTCAACATATTTTATGCTATGGATGGTTTCTCATCAACTAACAAAGGCCATGTTAGATGACTAACTCTCACGCCTAAGTTGGCAAGTCAACACTGAACTAAAAATTTGCCTCATGGCATTGACTGCCACCACAACTCTGCAGCAGAGCACTGCACTCTCAGTGTCACTGCCACTTCTTAATGCCTGTCTGATCCAATGAAATGAATGATCCTTGTGAAATAGAAAAGGCAATGCACAAGCAAACAAGACAATAACAACAAACTAAGAAAAAATAGTATGGTAATAATGTATTAAATGTGTGCAGGAAGGAAGCTTCTCTGATACTGACAACAATACTCTACACAGTAGCAGGGTAATTGGAGAGAAAACAGAGAAGAGTGAGAAATGTTTTTAATTAGTAAATGTTGAGCACACATTGGCCAGATATTTAATTATGGGGTTACTCCACCCGGCGTTTGTTGAAGATATTGGTTTGGGAAACACTGAAAAAATACTTTATGGAATAATGAAAGATGGTGTAGATGTTGAAGACGTGGATATTGTTGGAAGGATCTTTTATATGTAAAATTATAGATAAGAAGTGTACTCCTATATTGTGTCAATCCTGTCATCAACCCTGAAGCTAGTTGGCAATGGATTGAAAATTGATCATGTACCTCAGCAGTTGGTTCTCATGCCAAGAACATATGCAAGTATGCTTCTTGAGTGTTTGAATATATTGTAAATAATAAGCATGTGAAAACAAATGAATAAAAAACAAAACAACCAATATGGTATCAAAGATATATTTGCAGATTGCAGTATTTGTAAGAACTCAACACAGAGCAAGATCTAAGTTAAGCAACAAGGAGACGCGCAGACAGTATATAATTATATTAA
>JAULBW010043235.1:0-63052 GCA_032358265.1 Vaucheria bursata | reverse complement strand
TGAACCATCAACTCCCGAGAGGTGGGGGGTTTTAGGGGTCCTAGTATCTGGGGACAGGGCAGATATCCTGACATTAACAATATAGAGCTTAATTAGTTAGGCAGTAGTCCAAATTGGTCAGTCCTCAACTCGATTTCTGGGAACTATTCCAATCGTATCAGATCGAATTGGACCCAAGTTGGGGGGGGGGTCGGAGCTTGATAGAAATTTGTTGCAGACCTCTGCGGGTAGGCAATGTAAGAGAATCAACATGCTAGTGTACATGTTGGTACAAAAATACGGGTGGAGATATTCTATAGCGCCACAACTACCAGCCGTAAAACAGTTGCGATTGCAAAGTTACAAAGTTTTTGAATTTTCTACCGGATATGCTTATAAATTTATTCACGAGTCATACCAGATTTTGCCGTACTTTAAGCTGATATTATCAGAACAAAGTCGGTATTAAGTGTTTATGTTCAATAATATGCTATTGTGATTTACCAGTGGGCGTTGTTCGTTTCTTCATGATGGAATTCGTCATATAATGATTATTCTGGAAAATACTGCGGTTTCAAGTGTGCGAGGCATGTTCGGCGGCACCAAAATTTGTCAATACTATACTTCATTTTGATAGATTTTGAGACTTAGAATTATTAGTGAGTGTTTGTTCATATCTCTTATACGAGTTGCCATTTTCAGCATTTTGGCAACTCTTGAAATCATCATTGACAATGAATCGATCATTAAGTAAAATGAAGTTTAAAGAGTTGGAGAATCTCTCGGAAAAAGAAAAAGAATGGAAGAGATTACTGTTTAGCAGTGATGGAGCTGTTCTAATTAAATTTGGACGACGGGGCTCACCACAATTAAGATCGTTCCATATCACTCAAGATTTGCGGCTTCACTGGCGGAGTACAAAGCTGTTGAAAGGTCGAGGTATGGTGTCTCTCAGCCTTCACAGAGTCACAAGAATTCAGCGCGGTCATACTACAAAGCAATTCCACAGATTCGTCAAAAGCCACTACGGAGGACAATCAAAAAAATCGTTTAGCCTCATTTATGATTCAAACTTAAAGTAAGCTTTACGAAAAAATTTCTTTTTTTCGCCGGTTCATTAATTCTCTCGATGCATAACATCTCTCAGGTCGCTTGATCTCATGTGTAACTTAGGTCAAGATCCCGCTTCGCTTGTTTCCCTTTTTGAGAAACTTGTTGCGATTAGCAAGGCACGCCATGGTGAAGCAGATATTGCTTTTTACAATCACCATTGGCGTCTTTCAGATCAAGATCAGTCCGGAGCTCTTGACTTTGATGAAGTGATTAGTCTTGTCCAGCGTATAAATATAAAATTAAGTAAGTCATGCATCACTAAGAAAATTGCGGAAGTAGATGAAAACAAGGATGGTATCATACAATTTCCAGAATTTGTAATGCTTATGCGATTACTTAGCCAGCGTTTTGAGGTTGAACACTTGTGGATCGTATTACTGGATGGCAATTTCGAAGATATCTTTGAAGGCTTAACTCACCGTGAAATCACAGATGAGGTAGGGTAAAGCTTCATCTATAATTATCATCCAATCTGAAATGACCAAATTGAAAATATTGCTAAAATACGTAACATAAATAACTATTATTTAGAGTGATTACTTGAATTCTATCATCTTTATTTTTCATTAGAGAAGGATAGCTTTCGATTTTTAGCTTGTGCACTCGTAGAATATGAAAATATCATTAATTTTTTTTTATTATGTATTATATTCTTTCTATTCAAATCTCGTTTTATAATGGTGCGAATTCCCTCTTATACATGTACTTCATTTTTATAGTTCATAAAAATCAATGGAATAATATATATATAGATATTGTACCATTGACGATACATACATTTTTTGCACATGACAGCATAGATTCGTTTCAGATGTTCATGTATCATACTGAGTTGATTTTATTGCTATATTTTCGATGCTATTTTTTTTTATTTTTTAAAGATTTTATGCTACATATTAGGGAATTTATCCTTTAAATATCATTGCGTTAAAAATTTCAAAACTTTTTTTTTGAAATTGGTAAAGAATTTTCTTAATTTAATTTTTATTGGATTTATTGCTTTCTATTTCTCTAAGCTTTTTTCATAGCTGATTTGCTTTTATCCGATAGTGCTATCTTCAAGCAAAATCTTCTGCCCTTTTTTTAATTTAAGTATTTTCTTCGTTTTATTGATATATATATATTTGCTCTTTAGTCAGAATTTCAATAGTTATACTATTAATTCGGTTCACATATATCTCTAGGAACGTATTTTCATGAGAGATGGAAAGCTTGATGTTGAAAAATTTCAGCAATTTCTTGCCCAAATCCAAGATGAACATTATACTACAGAAGAGGTAGGCTAAATAAATAACAAGAAATCATAATTACTTAGTATCCATTGCTTTTAGAGTACTCTGTTGTTATTTTGAGGAGGTAATTCAAATAAAAACAAACAAATAGAAAATTTTTTGCCCATCATTGTTTTTGGAATATTTTCAAAACTTTTTAAATAAGCAATACCTCATTTAAAACACATGCACTGTGAATGTAGTGCTTGAAAAATTATTTCTTTTTGACTTTTTATATGGTTTTTAATATTCAATTTTTTGACTTTTTAGAGTACTATTGTATATTTGTTAGATTTGGAATATTTTATTTGATATTTTTGCCTAGACTGTTTCACGCTTCCTGGAGATAAAATATTTTAAATACAATTGTGGCCCTATTTCAAAAAGAGTCTTGTCATTATATATATATATATCAATACTTTTTTTCACCAACTCAGCTTTTATTTAAAATAACCATTTTTCTATGACATTGATTAGAAAGATGTGAACTAATTTTTGTTATGGATTTCTCATTTTTTTGTGGGATTTATACTAGATCTTAATTGAATTGCACAAGCTCAATCAATAGAATTTTTTTTCGCTGTGCGACGACTTTACTGTTCAGTTACGATACATCTACTTGATCATCTCACAATTGAATGCTGAAGAAGTATTTTTCTTTTCAATTAAATTTCCAATAATTATATATATTTTGGGTTATAGTATGATTTTAGCTGCACTAACAGGACCAAATTGCTTGCTCAAAGAATTCAATTTTATTAGTGGGTTGTCTTGAATACAGCACGATTGTGCTCTATTTGAGTTTTTAATGTTTTTTGTGAAACATGCTGAGATTCCGATAAAGCACATATTTTCATAACATCACTGTAGCGGTCTTAAGTTATTCGTTTTTTCTCATAAAATGGTAAACTCTACTGTCGAATATTCGAATAATACATAACATTAGTAGTATTTTATTGAAAAAAATCTGAGGGCGTTGAATTTGAAGTAATGGTATCAATCTGAAAGGGACAATTTTTTAGGTGGAGAATTTGATTGAAGAGTTAGAGAATGAAAATGAACTTACAGAAGAATCAAATGGTAAACTGAGCTACCATGGGTTTTTGGCTTATATTTCCGGTGTGTCAAATGAAGCATTTGATCCTGACCGAGAACTCCATACTGAGCAGGTATTCTACTAGACCTAGGAATTATCACGAAAAATATTTAAAAAGTAAGGATTTTTACTGAAAAGCTTCCCATATGAAATTTTATGCAACTGAAATAGTAGTACTTGCCACGTTGAAAATACGTAAAATTTAGGTTTTTGTCGCTATGAAAATAATTTTTTTGCTGCTAAAAAGTGATGATTTTTTTGTTGCTGAAAAAATAATTATTTTTATTACTATTGCTAAATATAAGTGCTATTATTACAAAATCAAAGTATATTTTGCTGTAGAATTGAAACTTTAAATTTCTTCCAGATGGACGAACCTTTCAGCCATTACTGGATATCAAGTTCGCATAACACTTATTTAGAAGGAGATCAGTTGACTTCTGCGTCAAGCCTCAATCGCTACATTCAAGACTTACGAAGAGGTTGTCGATGTGTCGAACTTGACTGCTGGGATAGCCCTGAAGGTCCTATCGTATATCACGGACACACTCTAACCGGAAAAATTAAATTTTCTGAAGCAATTGAGGTCATAAAAGAGCATGCTTTTACATTGAGGTGAAATTTTACAATATTTAAAGAATATTTTTATGGTTGCACTTCAAGAAAAAACCAGTAGTATACTAGATATATGTGCAGTCAGCTGGTCAATTTCAGCATTCTTTCAGAAAATATGCTCCTTTAATGCACTAAATTTTCATGAGCAAATAGAAATGAAAATTATTACATGAATTGATTGAAGTTATTTTAGGCTTTATGAGTTAGGTCCTATGCAACTAGTATGTACTTATGGATTTATAGTTTATTATTGTTCTATTTCATTTGAAAATCTTAAATTTGACTGAAATTGGGGTAAAAATAGGTAAAATTGTTACGGATACAGGTACAGGTACAGGTTTACATATCCGTACCTACAGATATATGAAAATATGACTTCTAAATGGCACCATCAAAACCCTAATTGTACACTAGCCAATATGAATATTTCATCAGCATTTTCTATTTCATACAACAACAAATGAAATTTGACCTATTTCCATTTCTCGGACCAAAAAAGACCTTTTAGAATTTATATTCTAAAATCAATCAAATTTTAAATTAGATTCATGTGCTAATAATGATAATAATAGATACAAATCAAAATAGTGGTAATTTTTTTAAATTAGATAATTTATTGTTTTTCAATAATGAAATATATCATAGCCTGGATTAATGCAGAATGGTAATTACTGAGACATAACTGTACATTACTGCCCAGTAAATATTTTTTTAAGTTTCTGTTATTATTGCTCACCTTGACATTGCTGTTACTGGTAATGTTACTCCACACGTTACTGGCTAGCAACTATGAAGTAATCAACAATAAAGGCAATTTAACTGACTTCCGGTAAAGTTCCGTCACATTAATCCAGGATATGAAATATTTATGTAATTGTTTGATTATTTGCTTTTCTGGCAGCGATTACCCTGTGATACTGAGTTTGGAGAATCACTGCTCTATTCCTCAGCAAGTAATGATGGCTAATTGCATTAAAGAAATTCTCGGAGATACTCTAGCTGTGGATACGCTGAAAAGAGGAAAATTAGCTAGTCCTGCTTCTTTAAAGTGCAGGTCAGTCAGGACTATATTTAACTTTCTTAAAAAATATTTGCTTCTCTTTTTTCATAAATAAATAAATTCAACATAATATATATGCTAAAATGATAATATTCTTTTTCTTTTTTTTTCTAGATAAATAATCTCTTAAAAAACTATCTGCCTTTTAGACTTCTTCATTTTGCGTAGAATTGTAATTATTAAAGTACTCGTACTTGACGAATCATTTGAATAAGTTCTAACGTACATTTTTATGTCTATTGAATTCATTAGAATTATTATCAAGGGATCTCTAGGAAATCTTGCAACAAATATTTTTGATGCCTGCGAAAGACTTGAAAACGAAATTTTGGAAGCGGATGAAAATTCTGAGGTACATTCTGATGTTCGAATATAACACCTAAGTGTTACATTCGGCCTACTTGAAATTTATTTTTCAGTTTTAAGCATTCGATTCGAATATAACCACAGTCTTCATTTGTCTAATAGCTCTAGTTAAATGCAGCACATACTGGTTGTTTGCGTTCATCAAGGTATCACATTTAATGAAGAAAAGCTATTTTTTCAGTTTTTCTCTGTCTCCATTACATTTGATGAAGTTATATAAAGAATTTGTATGAATGTCATACGAATCAAAATTAGTATGGCTTAATCTCACTAGTGCAAATGAAATATCGAGCATATGCATTTTTCTATTTACAATAAAAAAGGATATGGATAGACTCTTCCAACACTTGACGTTTGTTAGTTATAGTACCATTTGGTAAATAGAAAAATGGCATTGTATGACAATTGAATTTCTGCAATAATACCTGATTCGTTCTGAATTCTAAGCTATTTGTGAGCTAGATTTCATGGATTGAAGAGGTAGAGTCCGCTGAGTTGCTTGCCACAAATTATATCATTCGGATACTTCAGTATCCAAAACATGATAATTAATCATGTACACCATTAACCATAATGAAATTAGGATGAAAGTTCATTCGAATTATACATGTATCCGTACTAATTGAAATAAACTATGTAGTTCGTAAGCGTATATTGGACTTTTTCAAAAAACTTATGAATACGTGCATGCTAACATTTGAACCCACAAAAGTATTATCTTTTAGCATTTGAATACGATACCACTAATTTCACTGAAAGCTGTTGAAAATGTTGATGTATTACTCGAAAAGAAGAGATTTCAAGTCTTTTTGGTGTGTCGTTTAACAGTTGTCAACAAGTTTCTGGGTTTTTAAAACATTGAATATGTGTCCTTAGGAAATTTGGCTCAATGATGAAGCCGAAGATAGTGTCGTATTCGAGGCAAAGTTAGGTCTATTGCCAGTGGAAGAGGCCATTATCGAAAGAGTTGAAACTAAAGTTAAAATTGCACAAGAATTGTCAGATATCACATCTCTCAAAGGAGTAAAGTTCAAAGGATTTGAAGAGGCAAAGGAACATCCCAATAGCCATATGAGGTATTTTCTTGAATTTCAAACCCATTACTATGAAATATAAACCCATGAAGAATAATTTGAATGAACCAGCACTCAAATAGCATAACTCTTGAACCAATTTGAATCGGATGTTTCAATTATTATTATTATTATATATATATTTATTTATGAAGAATTGGTGGTATATTGTTATGCCATTTGCACAGCAGTCGCACATAACATTATTTGTTATGAATGACTATAAGTTTATAAAAATTAAAGACAAGTATGAATCGAATTTGAATTTCACTAAATTTATATTGCAATTAAGTGGTCAAAATTATGTTTCATTCAGACGTGCACACTCTTATCCTAATGATTCATATTGAAATGTTTTAATTTATGATAAAACTCTTGGCTTTAATGGTAAAACCTTCAATTATATTTTTAAGAAGATTCTTTATTGTAGTTCTTTCAGCGAAAAAAAATCGGAAAAACTGCTGAAAAGTTCTAAAAAGGAATGGATAGAGTATAACCAATATAAAATATCAAGGATCTATCCAGCAGCTTATCGAGTCGATTCAAGTAATTATGATCCGACACCTCATTGGTCAGTTGGGAGTCAGGTTTGGCACTTGATACGTACATGCATACATTATTTTTCATTTCTCAGCTTACTGCTGTCTTCAGAAATCATCCATTTTCAAAGCAGAAATAATTCCCCATTCAATTATATATATCTATATATTATTTTATTCCTTTAAATATTTTAATTTTCCTTTAAGATTGTAGCCTTGAACTTCCAAACAAAAGGAATGCCAATGTACCTTAATCATGGTCGATTTCGTGATAACGGCGGCTGTGGATATGTATTAAAGCCCGAATGTCTTTTAGAAAGCAGTCCTAGCTCACGTAGCTTGGAGAAATGGAGATTAATTATATGGATTTGGTCTGCTCAACAGCTTCCCAAGGTGATTTATATATTATATTGCATGTACTGTATTTGAAAAGTATTGTATCATATGCTTAAAGTCGAATGTGAGATATCACCTGTAGTTCTATTAATCCTACAATTCACGCTAATCGATGATATATTCTATTCTAAAGTTGAACTGATCTGTATACATGAACTGTAATTTAGCTAATGCAAGTTGATATCATTTAATTTTATCAGATATGGTGCTACTTATCATCTTCACTCGAATAAAAGGCATGGGTCTTCTATCGATCTTTTTGTGAATTTAATATTGAGATACATTTGATATGAAAGCATGATAATATTTGAAGAAAATATCAAGCATTAACATGGAATTCGAATATAGCAAACATGCGTTATGGTTGAAGTATGATTGTTGCTATTTCAGGAATTTATTTCTGCCCTAATTTCATAGAGTTTTTCCTGTTTCATTTGACGAATATCTGCCGTCTACAGGGTCTATATATTCTGATGGAGCTTTTGATTAAACATATTTTCAAATATAAAAATATGATTTTTCTATGTTTCTAAGCCGAACGATGCACTGAAAGGAGAAATCATCGATCCGTACGTAAAAATCGGTATTCATGGAAGCACAAGTCAACATCAATCAACCCGCGCAATCACAGATAATGGGTTTAATCCTATTTGGGGCGAAAAATTTTCATTTGAGATTGAAACTCCATCACTTGATTTGCTGAGCTTAGTTGTTATGGATAAGGTAATTATTATATGCTAGTATTCAAATAATACCAAAGGTATTCCTCAAGTACTCTAAAACAATATGCCAAAAGTCAAATAGAAATTAAATACCAATTTTGGCTTTTATTTTCGTTCTTTCCTTATGCATCATACCTCAATTAGTTTGAATAAGTATTTGAAACAGGTTCACATTCTTTGTTTTATTCAAATAAACTACATATCGAACTCATGCTAAAAGTCATGACGCAAAATATCTTGAAAATTGTTCTAAGAATACTTTTTACTTCATGATTCATCATTTTAGTGGGAAAAATTGAACAATATATCACAAATGATTTTTAAAAGTTTAACGGGTAGTTATCCGAATCAGTATGGAAATCACATAAATCATACTTAGAACTGGACTGTTATATGCGTGAGTTTTTTCATTCCGCAAGTTGATTTCGATGTTAATTTAGAGTTATTGACATTATTCAAATCAATGATTAATTTTTTTAAAAATCAAAAAATTTGATTAAATCGGAATAAATATAAAAAAGGAAATTTTTTAAATGCATGATCCAATTCAAATCACCTGAACTGAAATCAAACATTTTTCTTATTGAATCAAATTTTAAATATTTATTGTAAATCGTTTTCATGTAACAGCCATTGTAAGATTTGGATCAATGTCAGAAATCATATGGAATTTCGGTTTGTTTTTTATGTAGGATACAACAACCCAAGACGATTTCATAGCGTACGCAACTATGCCTATCTCTGCAATTCGAAATGGATTTAGACGAATTTCTCTGTTTAGCTCAGATGGGACGAATCACGGCGCTTTTCAACATTCCTCATTACTCTGTCAGTTTAAAATTCAGCAAAAGATCGCATGATGGGAATAACCGATTGTATTCGTGTATGCTAACATATAAAAGCCAAAATTTGTAATAATTTTTGACCTTGTAAACTACCTTACAGTAAATTTTCTCTTCTTCCACTTTCATACATATTTTTTTGTGTACATAATTTATACATGTATTAAAAAGCTGCAGTTTTATTAATAAAACGAATAGCTAATTTGAGGTAATAGCTTCTTAATTGAGAGAAATATTCTTGATTTTGCACTGCTGGCACTGGTAGTAATCGGTGCAGCCTATTCCAATTGGCTTAAGAGCCCATTAAGCAAATCTGATATTCTTCTGTACCAAAGAAATTCTTTCATAGAGCTCTAGTTATTCGAAATAAGTGATTGTGTTGTTAAATACTGAGGCAGCTGGTTGTACCATTAGAAGGATTTGCTAATTTGATAATACATAGACCTTGACCGACTAACACCCCCCACATGTACCCCGGGAGAGCCAATGTTACCTAAATCTACTAAATACAACTGATAAAGCAAATTATTTGTTCTACTCGTTTAAATAACTCTTTTTGCAATACTTGTCGAATCATTAGAATGAATATCAAATGCTATCCTATTTTCTTCAATCCAAAACATAATATTAGAAAGTGTCGATATTAAATTTATTTTGGCTATATTCGATGGAAAAAAATAAAACGTATAACTTAACACATATAATCTGCTATGCTAGCACAATGAAAGGGTAGCCTTAAGAGGCATGAACGAATGATGGCAGCTAATTTTCATTTGCTGCTTCTATTGCGCATGATATCTCTAGCCAAATCAACGTGTCCAGACTCCTCGCAGAGCTTAACGATTGATAGAAGAGCAAAATTATCCAATCTTATGTTCGCATTGCTGATTACTTTATACACTTTGACCCCTTCATTGAAATCATTTAACCGACGACATGATACTAGCGCTGCAGAAGCTGTATGCCTTGATGGGAGAATCCCTTGATTTAGCATGTCATCCCAGAGTTCAAGAACACGACTAAAGAATAATTAAAAAAAACTTAAAATTCATTAAATTTTACGGATATATCCGATACAGCATTGAAAATATACATAAGAAATTTACCAGACCTTCTGCAGCTTTCATATTAGCTAGCTAACTAGCATTTTTCAGACTTGTCATTTGTACTGCATCCGTGCAGGTCGGCAAAAAAACAAATCAGTCAGCAAGAATTTTAAAATTTTTCATTTATTTGATATAGTGCCCGAGAGTTCTAAATGAGGTTAAGGTTGTATTTAAAAAGTACTTGTATCATATTTTAATTAGGAAGCAATTAAAATAATAACTACTATTTGTTGTATTTGAATTGAGTTCAATTCGAATACATTCTAGAACGATTCAACTACAACCCCTGTGAGTTATATTCGGGGGGAACAAGGTACGAGTAGAATTACCTATATCTACCGACATTTATATTGGCATTCATGATGTGCTTAAATGTCTTTTCGGAGGGCCTGTGAAAGGATGTAAAATGATTGGTCCGTTGCTGCATCGCTGCAAAAATCTTACAAAAATAAAAAAAATATATCAGATGAAGATAAAATTTTAAAGTAACATCCCGAAAAATTTCTCTGAAGTTATGGCCTACATTTATGAAAAACATAAAATTTATTAGAAATTGGTGCTTATGATATCTTACTGTCTGTTTTTCATAATAATTTTTAGTGGGCAAAACTAAATTTAAAGAATCTTATTTCTTAATAAATTAAAATTCTCTACGCCAGTTTTTGGGCTATCAGCAGTTTAAAAAACACTATAACTCTCCTTAAGAAATATATCAAAAATACAAGATGATGAGATATGACGATAGAGCCAAGCAGAGAGTATTATTCTACCACTTCCAGTGTTTCTTGTCTAAATAAATTTTGCTGAAAAAGAGCTATTTTCTACATAATTTTACCTCTCGATGTCACGCTGCTGCTTGTAATAGAAACGGTTTTTCGTGAAAAGACAAAATTTCAAGGAATTGTTTTTGCTTCGTACACCAAAATATAGGTGCTCTTAATCATAAACCATCTCAGTCTCCAAGAAAATAAACTGACTCATCTTAAATATTTTAATCAAATAAACTCTAATTTTACCTCTTCAGCCGCATCAGCATTATTTGCATTTGCTGCCGTTTTGATAAGAGAAGTGAAGGTAATGGCATCAGGCAGAGAGCAGTTTTCATCATCGTACATTTGTCGTAGTACTGCCATTGCACGTTCCAAGTCCCCAACAGCCGCACAGCTATTGATTAAAGCATTGTAGGCTGCAGATAAGAATTTGATATGTGTGCACATATGTATGTTGGATCCTCTAGGTGTTGTTCAGCGTCTCACAGAATGTATGAATCAGTGTAAACTCATAGATATATAGATATGTAAACCTGGAACATCAGGATGAACTCCATTACTTTTCATCTCTCCGAATACCAGAAACACCCTAAATAAATTATCCGCAGCCGCAGAAGGGGTAGGCAAGTTGCTATTGTAGTTATTCCCGCTACATGTACCCTCGGATTTTTCCATGTCCTTACTACTATTGTTATCCTTGATAACACTGTATACATCGTCATCTAACAACAGTGAAAAACAATGTACATTTTTTAAATCAATAACAACGTTAAATAATAACAGAAATCAGCATACCAATCATTTCCACTAACGCATATAATAATTCTGTTATCAAGTAACAGAAAAAAACATTGTGTTAATAGTTAAATTTGTTACGCAAAATTAGATTTAATCCGTATAGTTGTTGAGTAACACAATAACCTATTTTTCATCAGTAACGCCATAACATCTACTTCTCAATCATAATAATACAATTTGGTCTTTGAGAAATTTGGAAAATACATGCAATTACCTCTCTTCTTTACTATGATGCAATTAAAAATATTGATTGTCATGTATGTTGAAAATGTAAAATACATAAAAAGAAAAATTTTCAGTAATTTTTTGCGGAATCATAGAAATTTTACTGCAGGTCAAATGAGCCAAGGCAGATATATAGAAATTTCCAACGGTTTATATGAGCTGAAGCCGAGGAGTAGAAATACTTTTTCATCCTGCTATTTATTTCCATAAAAGCTCGATATATATAGATATAACTGCATCGGAAAAAGGATGGAATGACTTATGGTAATGGGCGTGTAAAATTTGAAAATGATTGCACAACCATATATAACATATAATGGAGTTCACCTCCTTTGGTGGCTATAGTGCTCATATTTTTATTAGCATATATTTCGTTTTTCATCTGCCTTGATCGATGCGTATTGTCATCTGAAATTGCCTTCAGCAGTGATGTATAGGTTTTTACGCCTGGAGACACGCCGCTATTACGCATAGCTTCAAACACATCAACAGCTGCTCGACCTTGACGCTGGTGTCTATTACATCAAATCACCGCAATTTTGAATTATAATAAATTTTCTCGTGTTTTTTCAAGAAACCGGACAGTTCACAGTTCAGTTCAATAAAACCAAGACTGTTAGGAACTATTTTGTTTGTTGGTCCACCAAAAAATGAAAATATTAATTAAGCACATTACCAGTATTGTTTCAAATACAGCAATCATTGTGTCATAATACATGGAAGATCAAATACATAAAAAAGGATTAAAATTATGCATACTTGTGAGCACTTTGATACAGCATGTGAAGTTCAAAATAATCTTATTAGACATCCCCCCGCATACAATTCTTTCCCTACAAAGTTTAGCGTGGATGATCTGCAACAAACATAGAAACCAGTATAGTCGAATATAATCTAGATAGCACGAGATTCACCCTGGAAATGTGGGGCGGTACCCCAATAGGATCCCAAACAAGATAGAGTTAATATTTCGTAGCAATACTTCAAGGTTAGTATATGTGACCTGTTACACTCTACATTACATTGGTAACTACTTTGCATACTGCATGCAAATATATATTAACCTTCTAAAATAATATTTAAGTTGAAATAGATAGGAAGACTTTTTAATATCTTATTTTACGCTCTTTCTTCTATATGAAATGTCCGATGGCTAATGCTCGATCTAACTTTTCAATTGTACAAACTTTTTATTCCTCAAGCAGAGCAGTGATGCTATACATAGATGAAATCACCTGCATAGTTCAATGAGATTTTGAAACATGTCTTCAGTGGGGGTCACACCACTATCTTTCATGTCCTTGACCAGAACCAGAGCGCGCATGAGCTTGTTAACACGGGCAGATGCACCGAGCAAAGCACCATACGTAATTTCATTGATTGGAAGATGCTGAAAAATCAATCAGCAATATAATTTGAACCCAAAGGGCATAGTGTAAAATATACAAAAATATTACTTTTTCAACGGTTTACGTAGTTCCTGCAAGCATCAGCGTACATGCAGTTATCAGTATGCATGTATTACCTGTCCTTTTTCTCTCATGCTTTCCAGAAGATTCATAGCATGTTCAAATTGATGACCAGTCTCCACCGCATCAAATAGCATATTCCAGCTGAACAATAAAGCTATCATCATATTACTACAAAATATAGGAAATACCCATGCATATTCAAAACTTGAACTGACCTGTTACTATCTGGAAATTCTCTTCTGCTTATCATGCTTTCAAGAACCTGCACAATTTTAAATATATTTAAAGAATGACTAAATAAGAGTAAAAATTACATTACAAAGACTCATAAATATGTAGCAACATATGGAAGAATACAAATTCACAAAAAATAATCCAAACTCAAGCGGTACTTTTACTTTGATGTAAACTTAACTAAGATGCGAAATGTACAAGTAAATTATGCAAAAAATCTATATAGATATTCATGCATTTCTTCTAAAAAATTTGGAATAAGAAATTAAATAAACATATACAAAGGAATTTGGACTGGACAAAGGAATCCAATGCTAAACAATTTCAAGGAATTCCTGTCATGGGGTATGAAAAATTCAATACGAACACTTTGAACATTTACCAAAGGAAACACCAAATATGTATGAATTATTAGATTTTTTACCGTCACAGCTTCATCAACTTTTCTTGCTTCACCAAAAAGTTTAAGTAAATTTTTTTCCAAATTTTCCCCTATATCCCCCACGATCGAGTTGTGGATCGCTGTGATAGCATTTTGAGATTGCATCTCCCTCATTTGCTTGAGGACCTGAGCTGCCCGATCTGCTCTTTCTAAGCGGGCACACTCGGACAAAAGACTCGTATACGTAACCTTAAACAAAAATATCCGGCTGTTCAAATATTTTAGCAATATTAAGCATAGTAAAACGGGCTAGTATCGGTATCTATCAATAATGATACTTAAAGCTGTAACATATAATTGTTATATATTAACAGCGTTATCTCTAAATAAGTACAGAAACTTTCTGGGAGGTTTGGCTGTATCGAAACGAGCAGAGCAAAAAACGATTACGAGAAAAATTGATAGATCCAGTTTGTGTAGCAGTCCAAGCAGTTGTTCAAGTAGTCTAAGTTTAGTTGTATTGGAATATAATGTTCACTACCTTTGATCTATAAATTGTAGAATGATTTATAGACGTGAAATCCATATTGAAGAACTGTATGATTCGATCGGTAATGTATTCAAATGAAGCAATGACTCCTAATAAACTTACAACTCGTCAGACAATGATGACTCGCCTTTACATTTTCATATCTCATTTTCGTTAATTAAAACTCTCTATCTATCTCATTTTTCTTTCTCTTCTATCGTTGCCTCTGATTTCTTGCATGCTGAGCTATACAGTCCTGAACATACTAAATACTGATCTTACTCAGTAATTTGGAACTTAGACCTAGCTTCTTAGTTTGTAGTACACTTTGAATCCAATACCAACAAGTGGAAATTGCTTGGAAAGCGTGTTCAAAGACTCTGCGAATGGCATTCTATGCAACAAGACACATGCATAAATAACTTACGCAGACAGTTTCAAGCTAATCCGAATAGATTTTGACTTCTTGGAGGTATAGAACTGCACTATAAATATCTCTTACTTTAAAGAAGTAAATTTTAATATTTTAACCTATATCCAAATATTCAGCGAAGGAAAATTTGAAGTTGATGACATCAGCCCAATAAAAGTATGCACTGAATTGAATCATTCCATGTATGGAAGTGAGTAATTTAAAAAAAATATTTAAAAATCAAATAAAAGAATTGTTAGGAAACCACTACAACACCACTAAATTTCTAATTTGCCAGAATAACGAAAAGGTTTAAATAGAAAGAATCGCATTACTAGCTATAAAATATCACATTCTATTTCCAAATTAATGTTGTTCTGATTAAAACGCAACAATTATTTCCTAATACATGAGAAAAAAATCAAATTGGTATACAAAAGAGAAAAGTAAAGTTTTGTATTTGTTTTGTTTTATTTTGTTTTTTTTTCACATTCTTGTCAATTCATCTATTTTTACATTCCCTTATCCGGGTCCTATGCAATTTTTTACATGAACGAAAAGTCAAGATAAATATTCTTGTGTCTTTGCAGCTAAGAACTAGTGCATATTTTTCAAAAATTCAAAGGTTACAATTGTACTTCTATGCAGCATAAAATTGCTCATTTTATTGAAAGGATAAGAAAAGAAGGCTAGCAAATTACCTTAGTCGGTTCTAAGCCAGTATCAAGCATATACTGCAGCACCTGAAAAGCTAGGTCAACCTCTCCGTGCTTTAGACAACCATCCATTAATGCGCTGAATCGATTTTTTGAAGAAGATATAAAAGAAAAAATCTATTTAAAAAACGAAGATTCTCAAAAGTAGTCAGATGGTAATAAATAATTGTCGGGAGATTTGGGGGAAATACATAATAGGGACCGAAGCAGGTAAAAATATAGAATACCATCAGATGGACAAGAATGCAGAAATGTTCAGAGGTTACAAACTATTGCTTCTAACCATTTCAGTCATATCGCGTAAGATTGGTATAACTTTAGGTACTCGTAGGGCATCCAAAAAATTCTTCTGAATCGATATTGCCTGGCAACGTACAAGCACTAACTAGAAAAATTTTCACCTAAATTTAAGCCCTGGATCTTAAATTATGCATTTTTGACATCTTTGCCAAATTTGGTGCACTCGAGATTGATGTGTTAGTTAAATCAATACATATGATTGGACAGATATCCAGTTGGCAGCATCAAAAGTTATGCCATCTGCACCCTTCAAAATTCAAATTTGAGCAGCTTGTTCAAATTATATTTTCTTTCCAAACATCAGCCTTACTGGTACGTAACTGTGGTAAATATAGCCAAAAATTTAATTAGCCCAAATAGAAACCCTTGTCTTTTATTTGAAAACAGCACCTAATAATCAATATAACTTTTCAAATATAAATGGCCTTATCCGCAATGTAGCTAGAGTGACAATGATTCATTTCAATAAAATAGACTTGAAAGTTCAAAATTATTCTAAATTTGAACAAGCAGTATACCTGCATGTGACCCCATTGGGGGGAACCCCACGAATCATCATTTCCCTAAAAAGCCGAAAACCGGTTTCCAAGTGATTGTTCTGTATATAGCAAATGCCATTAAAAAATATTCGAAAAGAAAAGTGTGCATGAATACTGAATTTCTATGGAAAAAATTCTTCAAAAATTTTGAAAAGGTAAAAATGAATTGGAATGCATCAAGCGAAATGATTGGAAGTTTATGAAAAATTGTTGAAAGTAAGTAACCTGTTCCTGATTTAAAAGTGCGAGTTTTAGACCAGTTTACATCTCATATGTTTGCATGAAATGCAGTTACAGAACCTTTGTATGCAGCGCTGAAGATGCGAATCAAAGAAGTTGATATTTTTCAGAAATTCACAATAAATTCAAAGCCTTTATTTGTATACAAATATTGAAAATTTCAAGAGATTTCATTTCACGAGAAATAATAAATATTCATTGCCTACCCTTTATAGAGAAATGTATATATTGAACTGTTAACTGTACAAGGTGAACTGTGCATTGAACCGTACATTAATTAGACTGGGTAGTCTAGTATGCTGCGCAATATGATAGTCATCATTATTGTTATCATATAGTTTGTATATTGACACCTACTGTATCCGAACAATCCATTCGGATATATATAACATACTGAAGTACGCTCAGTAATATTACTTTTGACTTTTTCTCGTTGTTCCATGTTTAGTACTTTGTACCATTTCATTGATTTGATACTTCAGATACGTGTACTTTGGATTTGACAACTCTCTGCTATAATCACGGATTTTTACCTTTTTAGTAAATGTTATTCCTTAGTTGAGTAACCTTCCTTTCTAGTATTTATATATATATTTTTTCATTAGTAATTATAGCATAATTTTTCTCTACGTACCTTCGTACTCGCATGTATGAGGGTAGTCCAGGTCACCACATTCGGTTCCAACCCTTGTTCAGTCATTTCTCTCAGAGTATCAAATGCCTTCTCCAACTGGTTTGTTCTAGAACATCCGTTAATTAGCGTGCTATACGTGAATGTGTTTGGCTTGATACCCGCATCTTTCATGTCATTAAATGCATCAAATGCACCTTGCAAGTCTCCAGAAGTCACATGACTGAAAAATCGAATACAAATATTTATGTCCATACTAATATAGACTACCATACATGTCATAAAAAAACCTGCCTTTGAATAAGAATACTGTACGTGCGCTCATTTGGCTCTAGCTGCCACTCTCTGATCATGAGAAACACCTTTGAAAAATAATAGTAAAAAAAATTGAACTTTTTAAATAAAAAAGCTAAATCTATCAATTCAACAATTCGCTTGAGAATTCAAATTTTGCCTAATCAGCTTCAGTCCACTTAAATCAAATTAGCATGAGCAGGGAAACAACTTGCTGAAATTGAGTCATGAAATATCTAAAACTCTCAATGCATAAGTTAAATCATCATCCCATCAACACGAGAGAAAAACTGTCAACTGATGCTAAAAAATCTCCTATTAAATGTGCCCTTTCAAGGCAGTACAAAAATTTACCTGACCAATCAGATAAGTCAATCCACTGTTATGGCTGATATTCCAGTTCATAAATCTAATGAGAGTTATTCATAGAAGGCAATATTTGAACTATGCTAATAATATATGGATATTAAATACCTCTCTAGCTCTATCTGTCTGCTTAGCTCTAGCGCATGCATCCAAGAGACTATTGAACGTTATAATAGTTGGCCGAACTCCAGACAGTTTCATTTGATCAAATACTTCCATTGCTCGCTCGATCGCACCCACCTGAAACAGTTCAGTTTAGTTCAATAAAGCGGTAATATGGATCACTTCAATGCAAATAAATGATTTAAATGAATTTTGCAGTGGTGCTTGCTGAGTTCAAAAAATTTGATCGCCCTTATTTAATTCTGAATGTGTGTCCTTATCAGTATACATGTATCCAAGTTTAAGTATGCATCACTTGTGCCATCTATGAAATCTCGTATCATGTAATGCCTCTAATATAATAGAAAAAATGTAGCACTGCAAACAACTGTCCATACCTTAGCAAATGCATTAATAAGACTGTTCATGGCCTGCGTGTCAGGTTTAATTCCAATTTGAATCATATCTTTGTAGAACTGTTCAGCAAGAACTGTGTTTCCTGCAGCTCCAGATCTAATCCAACAGGAAGAAGTTCAGCCACATCACTTATTATCTATGCATCGATATAATTTAAATCTTAAAAATATCAACTTGCGGAATGTAAAACTTTCTATCTGTCATTCATACTTTACTTTGCCTATACAGTTATATTAGTATAAAGTAGCACTACTAGAAATTAATCATTTGCTATTAAACTGCTTGTCCAGTCCTGCTCTGACTAAGGTGACCCTAATCCTAACCCAACCCTAACCCTAGCCTTTGAAATAATACAAATACTAAAAGCTCATAATTCAATTGTACCTGAAAATTTAAAGAATTTGGTTAGAAAAGTACCAACTAAGTGCAATATTCTGTAAAAAATTCTTCCCTGTGGAGGCAATCATAGATAGGGGCATAGTATTCAGTAGTATCAATGCTATTTCTCATTGATGATTTATTGAGATTGAATATATATTTATATGCATAAGTACCTACTGATTAGAGTGCTATAAGTTACTATGGTCGGAAGCAATCCTGCCTTAATCATAAATTTAAATGCATCAACTGCCTCCTCGAGTTTACCACTGTCGCCTAGAATACGGATAAATTTATTGCAATCTCGAACCTACAAAGAAATTATAGAAGCCTTGAAATATTCAAATTCCAAATGTTGAACTCATTAATCTAACCGACCCTGAGGCAGTTGCAACGCTTGCGAGAAACTCATTACCAGTTAATACTTTTTGTTTTATAAATTATTTTCAGTCATATGTGAAGCAGCTATTCAAAGACAATTATATTTACGTGGTGCGCTAGGGATATTTGAAACATTGAATAGTAGACACAATAAAACTATTACCTAATTGACATTTGAGTGTCATGTATGAAACTCAAATGAAAAAATTTCTTGAAAAGAAGGAAATATAATTTAAAAAATCTTACAGATTTAAAATATTGAATTTTTTTCAAATGACTTTCGAGGATAAATATGCAATTTTCTAAATTTACTATCTGAAGACTAAACCATCATCAAACGTTACAATAATTATTACAAATATGAAAATTAATTAGACAAAGTGTTCTGTTTTTAAATGCAAACTCAGATTAAAGTATGTCTCTGCACTTACTAACTTCATTGATTCATCTGATTTGTATTGTATTAGGGCGAAAAAATATTTCTTTTGAAATAAAACCTTTGGAAGCGTCTCAGCGTTGGAACAACTTCGTCGAAAAATTGAACTAGCAGATTTCCAATCCTTTTTAGTAGCGGCATCAATCGCTAAATCAACCGTAACACCACTCGATTTATTTGGCAATTGACGAGTCAATGACATTTTCGAAACACGATTTCTGGCTATAGGGCTAGCATACAGGTGGAATCTTGTTCCAACATGAAAATCAGAAATTCTTAGACCATCGCATCTTTGGATACATTGAAGAGAAGCTAATAGAAGCGCAATGAATCTTGCTAGACGATTTTCAAACACTTTCCACTGCCGTTCAGGTTGCAACGATAATCTTTTCAATTCCATGATTAAGGTTAGATGTACTGCTAAAGGATTAGATACTCATAGCTTTAGATTCCTCTTGAATCCAGGTTACTCGACAGACATATCGCAGAACACGTATATGAACCTGATGATGCTTTCATGAAATCCTCCACAAAGGATTCCGTTGATAGATGATTCATTTAAAGGTACCAAATTTGTACAAAGGTTTTGCATGTGCATATTTAATTCAACGCATGCAAAATCTCCTATCAACCAGGATATCAAGATATAAAAGGACAAACCTCGTAAAGTCTTTTTCACTTCAGGTGGAAAAATTGTATAAGATTTGTTGAATATGAATAAAGGATGGGGTGAGTTTCTAATATTGCACCTTCTTGTTTTATTCCAGCCTGCCCATCAAGTCCGCTCCTTCCAAATGCCAATGTCCAGCCTTGCTTCTGAAATTGCATCTGATTATGCAGCTATGCTGTCACTTAGTAATGGTTTCTCAAGTGGATGGATCTTTAAAGATAAGTTTCGAGATGACTGCTTAAGAGTGATGTTGAAGCGATCAGTACGCGATCTCGATTCCAACAAGATGCGATCGTTTCTGTACAATCTTCACCTCAACGTTTCAAGTAAATCGTGGAGTAGTGTTCCTTTTCCGCAGGAAATGAGTAATACTGTCGTGTTTTCTCCAAGTCCTTCTGGCGAGAGACTTGCGATTGTAAAGGAGACGTCAAACGATGATAAAAATGAAGATTCAAAAGAATACACTATTGAGCTTTGGCACATTGATGACCATGCTGGTAACATGATTCTCTTTCTACATGAACAATGCTATAATGATTGCCAAATATCTAGTTTCGAACATAGCATAAAATTTAATATTTTAGGATGCCTGTATGATAGTTGACAGTGGAACCTATGACTGTGTCTTGCACATACTTAGGTACTTCTATTGTTTTGTCGTGGTTATTTTCATTTCAATTTCAAAATAGAACTGATTTTAAACAGAATAAGTTATAGACAATCCACTTATTTGGTCCGCAAAAATAGTCTTATATGACCCCTCTAACTCCCAAACATTGATATCAAGACTTAATAATTTACTTGATTAATAAATGTCCAAGCCAGTTATGTAAACAAAACACTAAAACTATGTAATGTACAAATCAAAAAATAATTCTTATGAAAAATATCCTACAAAACACACGCTATTTCGTACAAACAGAAATATAAATATTAATTTTAGGATTATTTTATTAAATGATTATTATTTAGCAGGAAGCTTAGTTAATCGGATTTCAACTGGAAAATTGCATGGAAAAATTATGACTGATTCTTGGTTTGGAGGGTTTGAATGGTCTCATGATGAAACTCATGCAGTCTATGTTGCTAAGAAAGTAAAACTAAAAACTAAATCATTTTTTTCTGAACCGATCGCAAATGGAGATAAAGATGGTAATGCCTCAATTGGAAACCAGTATGAATACAGGTGCGATAGCTTTTTATAAATTATTTTAATAGCTGAAATAAACATTATATATTAAAATCAAGCGAATCTTGCGTATTACAAATGAGGTCCTATTTTATTCTTTTTATTGAATATAGGCTATATATTAAGTCAGAGTCAAATAAAAAACAATATTTTTTTAATCGATGGAATTGCAAGAATTTCTTATAAAACATTATGGATTTCAGAAAGGCACCACAACAAATCATCAAGTTCATCGCTTGGTTAACCCATCAGATGATTTCAATAAAATTCCTAAAATTGATTTTCACAAGAAAGCTATAGATCTTCTGATAATTTTTTTTCCTTTTTTAGTGGTTTCTGTAGTTATAATAATATTCGAAGGATGGATACGTCTAGTCATACTATATTTATTTACATTGAGGCAAACTATTACATAGTATACTACCTAGTATACTAGCCATGGCAATGAACGGAAAATTTTCTGTATCTATGCGCCATGCTGTAGTATCTTCAGCTGATGATAGCAAATGCATGCTACATAAATTTTTTGTTAAAGGGAAGACTGGGGAGAACAATACACGGGAGTTGTGGAATTAGGACTCTATATAGTAAATTTTGATACAGGAAAAAGTGCAATGATATCAGGAATTGATGAAAATCTCACTCCTGGCCAGCCTCATTTCGCTCAAGCTTCATCGATAGTCGTGTATACTGCTTGGTCTTGTTCTCCTAGGAAACTGGGTATGATTTATTGTTATCAGGTAAAACCCAAGATAAAATCTTTTTTTTCCTAGAAGGATAACTTCTAGGTAATCAGATTTTTGAAAGTATTGAACAGATTTTTCCAAAGTTGTGGTAATTCAAAATTTTATCCAATCTAACAAGAATTGTGTTCTTATCTTTGCAATTTCTTAAGAATTTGGCTTATACCAACGGTTCATTTTGTATTTCGTCTTTCTTTCGAAATTTTTAAAAGTTATGCACTATTGAAGAGAATCATTTGATTTCATTGTTATTTAATTTACAGAGACCTTGTAAGTTATATTCAACGAATGTTATCAAACTTCTGGAATCCCTTTGCCCTTTGGTAGAGGAATCAAATGAGGAAAAAGATGAGAAATCGAAAGGTTAGAGTATTTCATATTTTGCACATTTTTTTGTTTAAATTAGGTTTTTTCTTTGCATGGATACATTTGTAGTATGAGTTTTTGCCTAATATATGTGAAAGTACCAACAAAACATAGCTTATATATATATATAAATATATTTTTGAGCAATCATTTAGCAATCAGCATTTCCGTAGAAAATTTCTAAAAAGGTTAAAAAACAATCGATTAATAATTTTTCATCGTACTTTCAGGATTGGTCCTTGTGTTACATGGAAGCATAAGTTAAATCTTAGATTTAGTTATGCGAAAGAAATATTTGTCGGAAAATCTCATAGTATTTGAGCTTTGTATTCATATTCTATCACAAGTCTTTTTGGGTATTTTGATGCAGAGCTAAGGCATGTATGTTTAACTCCTGAAGATTCTATTGCCCAAAGTCCTCGTATTAGCCCGTGCGGGACCCGAATTGCATGGCTGTCTAGAAAAGAGGGCTTTGATACCCACAGCGGGGCTCTTCGTCTGACCACTGGTAATTCAATTCTGCAATTTTACTAAAAGTCGCTTAATATGGCCTGATGTTAAAAATAGTTAAATATTTTATTCTGTGCATTAAACAGGTAAAATTAATCAAAATGGTGAGCTTGAAGAGCCAAAAATTGTTCTAGATATTGTTCAAGTTCCTTCAATTGAAAATAATGGCTTTCCTGGGTTGTGGACCGATGCTTTGCCCAGGAGTTGCTGGTCTAATGATGGGTCCTCAATATATGTCTCTAGTCTGTGGGGTTCTGTGAACTCTGTCATATGCGTTGAAATAAACTCTGGTCATATTACTCGACTTGATTCATTGAAATTTAGTGATCAATCTGATTCGTCAATTGGTTTATTGAACACTGGGATAAAGAACACTGCTCTTGTGTCGTACTCCAGTCCAAATTGTCCATCTGGGTGTTCAATCATGCTATCTGGGGGAGATGTATTGGAAGTCCCTGCGCTAGGACCTATAAGCATTACAAGGTGAGTTATCTATATTTCATGTTAACTAATATGCCAACTACAATTAACTAGTATAAAATTTAGTAAACTAGTCATTTACTGCTAGTCCAATCATACTCATTAGTCAGCTAGATTTTTCCAAAATTCTATATAAATCTTCTGATCAATTTCAAAATGCTGCCATCATTCCCTGAATATGACCCCAAGAATATACATATGAATTGGATTTAATTTATGTGATCCCTAGGTAAGGATAAAAATAATTGATACCGCTATGTTTGAATATAAGGCAATTTGAAGTCTCAATGTGATCTAACCTGATTAATGACTCTGAATTCAATTTGCAAGAACAATTTATTTTGAATAACCCACGGAAAAAATATATCTCACGGATATAGCCATTTATAATCTTAGTAGTGCGAATTTATCCATGTTAGATCATACCTACGTTTTTATTGTAAATAAAACCCATGTTCATAAAATCTTAACCCAGTTTTCCTATGCTTTTTTAATTTTGGCTCTCTTGCGCTAGTTCAGCATACTTGGAACTAATATATATAATTCAGCTTGAACAAAATGCATTGAAATCAAATTGAAAATCTACTGAAGGCATCAAGATTAAATTTCCTCTGCTGCTGAGTCAGTACTCTTTGATGAACATTCAAATTTTTTTTGCAGTGGCATACACGTATCAGCAGAAAAGTTGTTAAATATATCGAATACTGTGAAGTCGATTCAGTGGAAGATTCTTAAATTTGAATCACAACCAGAAAAGACGAACTTTGAAGCGATTTTAATGAAGCCGAAGGGTTCCGAAAAACCTCTGCCGCTGATCGTAGTGCCTCATGGTGGACCCCATGGCTGTATCCCTACGTCATTTCTCCCAACTTATGCATTCTTGTGTACCTCTCGTCGATATGCAATTTTGGTATGAACACATATATATATATATATATATATATATATATATATCATTAGCCAATGGTTTTATCTTTTAGTTGTACTTGTTACGTGTACAATAGAACCCCTTTGAATGAATTTCAATATTTTTGCAGCACGTTAATTTTCGAGGGAGCACTGGATTTGGAGAATTAGCTTTGAATAGGTATGTTTATATAATTATTAATGAATACATATGTGTGTTGAGATATGTTGATCGCATTCTCAATGACCATAGCCATCAGTTACGCGTGATTATTGCTGGTATAGTGTAAGAATTAGCTCAATACTCATATGCAATATAGTATGGTACATTTTGAATATAACCTTGTTTAGAGCCTATTCGGATTCTTTCACATATTTCCTATTGGCCAATACAAAAACATGTCAACATATAGACCAGCGGAAAAATACTTACCAAAGTTGAGTAACATGGCAAAATAAGGATTTTTTTAATCATGTACTCATTAGACAACTTGAATTTTTTTCCTCTTTTGGTGGTATATCCGTAGATACCACACTTCTATTTATAGCTTTTACTTGCCTAGCAACTTTGAATGATTCAACAACTCTTTCGATGTTTAAATTATGCTTCTTTTTTACTTTTTAATGCGTTATCGTATATTTACAGTTCTTACTTTTCTTCACAATAAATTTCTCTGCATAAGCCTTGCTATAAGTAGAGGAAAGTATTTTCAAATGTATACATAACCAAAAATTCAAATATAGCACCTAGGAGATATGTTCGAGGGAAGACTGTAGAGATTAAGATATAATTGCATTCTTCCATATGAATCAATAAATTTTATGTTAGGATTTGAGAAATGTATACAACCATGATCAAATGCAACTCCAAAGTGTTGGTTTAATATTAAACTTTCTCTATTCAAAAATATCAACAGGGTACTATCAAATAAAGATGTTGAATACGCCAACTACACTTATTGTTGAATGTTTTTCATAATGAACCTTAAGATGTATCTTCCAGTTTACCAGGTTACATAGGCATTCGAGATGTAGATGACGTAGTTCAGGCAACGCACGCCGCCTGTTCTGACCCAGAAATTGATGGAAACAGGGTTGGTATCGTTGGGGGAAGTCACGGGGGATATTTAACGTGTCATCTTACTGCACGATATCCGCATATATTCAAAGTAGCAGCAATGCGAAACCCTGTCACAAATATTCCGGTATGTCATAATGCACGTATATATAGCTTAAAATTATATAGGCAGAAATATGGAGTTTACACATTACGTTTCTTATAGCGAGTGAATTTTGTAGCATTCTCATTTTGTTGACTGTCCCCTTTATAATTTGAATGGCTATTGTCGATTGGTTAATACGCATTGAAGTTCAGTGGAAAACATTTATTGAGTTGATGATTTTTCTATCTAGAGTGAGGCTGGAGGAGTTTAATACTATAGCATGATACAATTTTGTGTACTTCAATGTATGTTGATCAATCAATGTTAGTTATTCAAATTGAGACCCATTCTATAAAACAAATCATTTGCAGAACACATCCATCCTATGTAAATGCATCAATATTTTCAATTTCAGCATGTGGCATTTATCAAAGTAGGAATGTGTACATATTGCATATAACTTTTGGTTTGTGCAAGAACTGTAACTGAACTGTAATACTGAACCGTAAGATTTATATATTTTTATTTCTCTCTCTCTTTTATCTGTATATGTGGCATTTTTCTTACCTTTGCATATATATAAAATTAATCTTTAAAAAATGGCTGTCTCGGAGAAATTTAAAAATCAGTAGGATTATCATTAGGTTTTGATAATGAAAGAACTCAAGAAATGTCCAACTGATGTAGCTGTTTACTGAGTGATAAAAGATTCAATAATTATTTTTTTCTGATTTAAAGGCCATGGTGACTACAAGTGATATCCCTGACTGGTGTTTCATTGAGTCACTAGGAATCGGATCATATGATTTCAGCACATCAAGAATCCCCACAGGTTTTGAAAATGAAGCTTTTTGATATTGAATAATGTTTGCTGATGTTTCAAAAATATTACGAATACTATTAAGAGTATGGAAGTTTTCGAAACTTTGAAAATATTCTTTAATATACTGCCGACAATGTATTTTTGTTCTTTTTCAATTTGTTCAATGAATTTTCGAGATGACCCATTTCTTATATTATTGAAGTTCGGTTTACAAAAATTTTCATCCATTCATTCATTTTAAGCCCATTCCTAAACATTTCCTTTCAATTATATTCTTTTTAAAATGGAAAATGAAAAGCTCAAGAAACAAAAAAATGCTTTTCCACTTTTATTTAGGTGCAGAATTGGACAAAATGTTGAAATGCAGTCCGTGCTTACATGTATCGCAAGTTACATCACCCAGTTTGATTGCTCTTGGAGCTCAGGATCGACGTGTTCCGCATTCTCAAGGACTCGAATGGTATCAATCATTGAAATCTAGAGGAATTAAAACTAAACTTTTGGTCTATCCCGAAGACATGCACGCTATCGATAAACCACAGTCAGAAGCTGATTTCTGGGTTAATGCAGCTCTATGGTTTGAGGAAAACTTGTAACTTACCTGACGAAGAATTCATAATATGCAATTGAAGAAAATTATAATTTTTCATTGCTGGTAATTTTCTCATAATGCAGTATTTAATTTTTTAAATTTTGAAGCCAATGCATTTCTTCACTGTGTACAAAATTTCTATGCTATAAAAATGAATAATTCATATCAACGAAGAAACTTTGAATTGGCTGGTGCGGAGCTATTTTCCAATAGAATTTACTTCAGGGAACCTGACCATACCCATGCCTGTAGAGCAACACTCTGTAGAATTATTATTATCAAATTGAATAGGATTCTCTTCTAACTAGGAAATAAAACAATTTTTTCAAATGCTTCATTGAAAGTAAAAGAGGTATTAAGCTGCTCCTTGATTTTCGGCTTCAGCATTCATTTTTTTGTGCTTGCCAGTTCTTTAGCTGAACATAATTTCATTGTAAATGTAAGAACAAAAATATTCTTGATAGTTTCTAAGTATGCGAACGTCATTAAAATGTAGTTACTGCCTAAGATACGGTATAACGGACATTACTCACAACCCTACTTTAAACAGAATTCAAAAGTTTTTCATTGTTAGATAATATAAAAATTGTCATGGATTTTGTATACCACATCTTTCCACTGATTTTTCTTATAGAACAGCTCATGACCGTACTACACAAAAATGATTCAATCTCTAAAAACTATAATACCAGCTAACAATTGTTTGTACCTTGATTTCAGTACATTCTAGTTTGAAGAGTATGCTCTGGAACTTTGCAATTCTTATGTAAAGATGCAATCAACAGATTGAAGAGTAAAACTAGTCACATATGTATATTTTACAATAAGCAAAGAAAAACATAGACTCAACTATGACTGTAACTTCATTGTGCATCAAATTTTTAAGTACCTCTTGAGAGGAAAAAAGGGAAAAAGATTGAAGTATATAATGCACTGTGATTGGGATCACAGTACAAGGCAATGCAAAAGAAAGAAAAGAGAAGAAGAAAAGCAAAAATATATTATGAAGCAAGGCCGCTACTTATCACCCGTTACAGGAGCATGCCGCTTATGGAAGCGTACTTCTGCTGGGAAAAATAGAAAAGTGTAGTAAAAAAAGAAAGCTAAACACTCAAGAGTTTGTAGAATTCCAGAGAGTCTCTTCAAAATTGGAAAGAAGTATACAAGAAACCAAAAGAAGATTCCAATCTTGGTTGGTGATGAAATAAATACTGCATTTGCAAGTAGATTGGAAATACCACTAAAGAAACATCATAGTAAACTGTTGAGCTGCAGAACAGATCCTGAAGTAATCAGGAATAGACAGGCAATATAATTCTGAAGTAAGATATGAACTAAGATGAATACAGATGGATATAACAGGTCATGGGTCACAATCTGGAATAGGAATTGGAGTAATAACACAGAAATTCTAACACCTCTGTGCTTAATAGGTTTTAAGTTCCAAGAATGCTGCCAATATCAAGTTATGAATTGATTTGAATGCTACTAAGTATTTGAACAGCTCAACTAAGTACCATCATGACCGTTATCTTTACACTCATTTGTATATAAAAAGAATGAAAAATTATATTATTTTGACAAGATTGAGTGAAGATAGAGATTTTAATCTAACAGAGCTGATGTAAAAATATTGAGGGAAGAGTGGTTAGTGCTACTAGTACTGCTATATCAAAAGCAGAATGTGGACCAAAAAAATTTGAAAATTTTATAGCAAAGTCAACAAATTAAACCAGCAGTTCAAAAAATTATTACTGACAGCAGCCAACATGGGACATGTTTATGCTATGCACTTAATCATTATATTTAAAGCATCACATTGATGCATAGATTTTTTAATAAATACAATACTTAAGGAGAAACTGGTAAAAGCAGCACTTGCTCCTAAAATATTTTAGTTTGTATAGTCAGTTACTGCAATTCTTTTATATTAGTCAGCACCTGTATATTAGTTTTTGAAAATACCATGGTGTAGAGAGATATTGAGTTATTTGTTTATACGATTTGTGAAAAATTCGACTTGAATGAAGCTATTTATTTCCTATAAATACTCAAATGAAATACTGTATAATTCGATCACACTATAATAGTATCTGTTTTCTTATTTCCTAAGATAGGCTACTTTTAGCACTAGAGAGTGGCATAGGCTCTATTTGGAGGCGAAAATTTGCTGGGTATTGTCAATCCGTGTATCTCGAATAGGTGGAATTAGGAGCCCCAACAAGTTTCGCTTAAAATTTCTTTTAACAATTTTGGAACACAAATTTTATGTGAAGTACATAATAACTGAATAATGGTTTTATCTCTCCTGCTTGTCTTTTTCATGGAAAATAGCCTTCTAACTATAGAATTCGCTTGATTGTATCGACCTACTTACCTGAACGCTTTTGGTCTTCACGAAGTCCTCTTCTTCAGAGAAAGTTCAATACATCTTTATTCATTTCTAGTAAATTTCTAATAATACATATCCTTAATCTACCGTCCGTCTAAAGTTTCATTCTGTAAAAATGGAGGCTGTATTCTTTCGATTGCACGAGCGTACGATTAAGACAGTCATAAGAATTTTTCCTTCGAAGACGAGATTGCTTATTGAATATACATTTCTGTGTGGCGCCGTAATTCTCCTTAGCTCGCTAGTGTATTTGCATATGGAGCATGTAAATATAGAGGTATCATTATTGATTTAGCAATATACCGTAAAATATACATTTTTGATTGTATTAATGTATTTTTATTATTAATATATATCGTCGAAATTTTCGTATATTTTAGTTCAAGTAGGCAGAATGTATTGCCATTCAGATATATTTATTGAAAAATAGTATGCTGAATTCGCGTTTTTTGGTTAAGCACGAAGTTCATTTATCCACAAAATTTGTTTATCATCCTGTCAGTTGAGTTATATGAGAAACAGATCGCTCATTGGTGGTTCAGGATTAGGGTAGTTATGAACTCTCTTTCCATGTAGTTTAGTACTATATTTGGAACATGTAAATCTCTATAATTACTTTTATCCCGACAAACTTCCTTTGGATATTCTGATATTACGTCGTTCACAGTTGAATGCTCAAGTTTTATTAGTATATATATATATTTATACAAAGTATGATTCTATTGTCTCTTTGCTGGATTTCATATTAAATTTTAGTGGTAGCCAAGAAAATCGGTTTTTCAAATCGAGTGAAAAATGAATTCATAGCATCAATAGTTCTGAAAATTGGCAATAAAAATAGAAATGTAATGAATTTGTTTGAGTTTTATTTATATGTTGGTATTTCATAGGGTCAATGTCTTAATAAAGTTCTAGAACATTCGAAAATTGTTCCAAATGAAATTCACGTCCTCCGAATACACTTGGAGCCGCATCAAGATAAGTTATGTTTTCAACAATGTCCAATGTCTACTGATGAGCATTCAGCAAAGTATCATTTTGATGATGCGAGCGAGAAAGGTTATACGGTCAGTGGGAAAGACAGTGTTCTCGAGGTGAAACCGATTGGAATGTACCATCATTGTGTTATATTCGAGTGATTTCTAAATATTTTATCTCTTCATATGCTGTCGTAATTTGAACAACATCTCAAGCATTAGCTTGTTGAAAAACTATCGTTATTTCTTGATGACAGTAAATTTTTTTATTAGTAAACCCTTAAGGGAATATGTATGAGGATGTACCAGTGATATATTTTCAATGTAAAACTAGGGAAGTAATCAATACGATCCAGTGAAAGGGGACAAATCTGGTTTTATTTCATTTTGGACTAGTCATTGGTCAGAACGGGCGAATCAAATGGAAGAAAACTCATCTAACTCTGCCTCTAAAGGATGGATATCTGTGGTCGATATTATAAATAGCGGTGACTCTGGATCAACTCGATGTGAACGAGTGAGTCTTTAATTTTGTACTGTTGTTGACTCTGAATTTTGTAGCAAGTACGCAAAGTTCATCACACTTCAGATTTCTTGGACAGTATGCATATATATATATATATAAAATAGATGTTATATGTACCACTAAATCAATTTCTTATATTATTTTCTGTCAATAGAGATATAATTGAGTTTTTATAGTACATATCAATATATATTAGTAAAAATTTATTTTCATTTAATAAATTCACAAAACTGGGAATAAATAAAATCCAAACCCATTAGTTTAGCCAAATATGATTCCTTTAAATGGCGTACAAGAGATAAATTTCTTATGCACACAGTACTGTTGAAAAAATTCCTTTGACTTTATTTTTCATAGTGATTTGAGATACCATCTTCCCCCAAATATACCACCTACCAAATTTCAATTTCTATTGAATTTAATCTTGTAGAGGTAGTTTTGCTCTAAAATAATAATTATATGACTGTCCGAAAGAGCACGCTTTGAACTTCAAGTTGAATGTGAAGTCTATATTCGAGTGTTGAGGGGTTATAGCTCAATAGAGTTTGAAATCGGTATGTTTTATATTCGGATCGATTGGGATCTAATATATATATTTTTGTTACCTTTCGCAGTCAAACTTATAAAATTAGGCTAATTTATTAGACGTATGCTGTTTTTTCATGAAAAATTCAAATTACCATCATTGTACGCATCATGCTTTGTTTCAACAGTCAAGATAGCCTTGAAAAGTACATTCAGTACTTAAAAAAGACAAAAAATCAAAAATTGGAATGAAACGATTCTGCGACCATATAATATCGAATGTCTCTTGAGTCGTGATTTGAACTGATTCAAACTTTATATTTGCCAAACTTTGAATCAACTCAATTCTTTTATGTGCTGGTGTGCACAACTATCGACTTTGCTCTGTTTTTTTTATTTTCTGGAAAAGAGATATGCAGAAATCAATTTTATTATGCGTTTTGTGCAGGACAGCGATAACGCTGAGTGTGTTCCCACGAAAATTTATATGTTTTCCATGGAAAAAGGATTATTAATGCTGAGACCGGAAATAAAGGCGCAACTCGGTGTGATCACGACAGATGTATACGTTCCAGTATCAGATAACTGTATGGGAAATTGGATCAGGTCATTATTTGATTTTCCCCAAATACAATACCTAGACGTTTTATTTGAGTTATCTTGAGTTTTTACAATTTTTATAAGCTTGTTAATTTATTCGAATACAACACTCAGGTTTTAAATTGAACTCCCTTAGATTAGAAATTTTAAGGGTAGTATTCGAACATAATAATACCCTCAAACATTATGCTAAGCACAAAAACAATTTTTAAAAAGGTATATTATTATGTAAATCAAATAGAACCTTTATTCGAATACAACACCCTGATAGTATATTTGGGGAAGACCGTAGTCTTTTTTATCCATATAAGTATGCCTATGTGCATTGACAATTATATAAAAATGCTTTTAAAAGAATATATCTATATGAAATGGTCATTGATAGCAAACAAATATTTTTATTTTTTGAAAAAAGTTTATTTGCCATTTTTACCAGTCGAATGATTTTGGAGTATGTGATCGGGTATGATGTGGCAGTGGTTCGATGGCTAAATGACCTTTACAATGGCAAAGGATTCGTTTATAATGTGTTAACAAAGGAACTCATAAATTTGAATCAAGCCAATGAATTTATGCAAAGGACTAAGGTAAAAATTTATTTCTATAGCTTACTCTCCTACGTCATCAGAAAAAACATATGTATGAAATTTGAGATACTTTTTAAAATGACTAGCCTGTCAACCATCGCATTGTTCAGGACTCCTTGATTCATGTCCCTCACTTCCATAATAATTGACTTTCTGTAATTCCTGGATTAATTTTCGGAATGAAGTGTTTTTACATTCCTTGTCGCATGTCAAAGGAAATTGTATTTTTCTCAAAGGTTTTTTCTTATTTAAATGCTATTATGTATTATCAATCACAATCCTGCTAATTTATATAATGAGAAATATTTTTTAAAATTACAAAAATTTTGAACCATTTTTTCAAATGTTTTTGATAAATTTAATTTTGGTAAAATTGTAAGCAATAAAAAAATTTATTCGTTTTCAGAAAAACTGTCGTAGCAGTTGAGATGTGGGAAAGCAGTAAAATATGAGTTACAAAGAAAAATTTCTTATTTAAATCAAGATGGATTAAGATGAGAAATTTGATGGAATTATTCTAGAAATCTTAACTGAGTGGTTCTATATGACATTTCAAAACTTTCAAAATACACTCTACAGCAAGTTAATAGCACTGGATCAGACATGAGCCAATCAAAATGCCTTATCAAAATTCATTTACTTGACATGACCAATGAAAATGAATAACGCTATGCGTTCAAGGGGGTAACTCTGAATTACTCTGAAAGTGTTTTGCATTACGTAAAACAGGCTTGGGAGCAGTTTTTGGTAGTCAAAATTGGAATTATGTTTACAACTGTGTTTCTATTTTTTACCACCACTACTCTTGTGAGCTTTACTCTAAGGGAAACGCAGGAGCGAATGTTGAGGTTTACTTTCTTGCTTCAGCATCACATCAGGAATAGGTGATACATTTATACTGATATTTTTGTACTTGTCGATATATATTTAAACAAATAAGTAATAAGTTGATTCATTTAACATCTGTTACTTGCTATTTTACTGTTACAGGTTACCATATGCGCCGCTAGTGTTTACTCATGTTGTTGAAAGCTTAGTGTTCGTGCCGATCATGGTGGGCATTCTCTTTTTTCTCTTTGAATTTTTTAGGTAAATTTTTCAGTATGATGAGATTTTGAACATTTTGACGTTTTCACAGAAGTGAACAAAAACTCACTAAGTTGCTGGGTTTTCTTTTTTATTGTTCTTATAAAAGCCTTCATAAATTAATTGCAAGCAAAAAGTCACTGATGTGTGTTTTTTTGCCCTTTCGCATATACTAAATCTTATAATATAATTTATTGTTTTTCATTGTTTTATAGTGACCAACTTTTGGCATTCATGGTGCTGAGTGTAATCTGGATGTGCGAAGTCTATAGCGTCATGAGTGTCCGAACAGCTACATCGATGCGATTCTTTCCGCGAATTGTGTTTTTTTACTTCTCACTATTTCATATATATTTCTTCAGGTAAAATGATGTGCGTCTATACTTAAAATTTTCTTTTTTGTTCCAATCATCTTTGATTCGTCAAACAAAGTAGAATAATATCGACAAGATATTTAATGTAGAAGTTTTTTACATTTCCAGCTGAAAATATCAGAAATCATATATTACTATTGAAATTTGTGAAGGTTTTTTCCTTTGTGCTTAACCCCCCCCCTTCCCCCCCCCGATGTTTCATTCTTAAAGATTTAAACGATGAGATGAGTCTTTAAATACTGTTTACTTGGAACTCATACGTTAATTTTAAGTTGAGTAATCAACGAATTTTATCAGTTTGAAAAATGGTTGACAGCGTCAAGAATCATGTCATCGACACTTTTCAAAAGTTCAAAATTTGATTTATTTTTTTGAATTCATGGGTTTGTAACTACTCAGATAAATGTTACCTGAATGTGGAATTTTTGAAAATTACTACTCATTTTTAATTCATTTTTTCAAATGTTTTAGCTTTCCATTCGGCTATAGCTACTTGGCTCTGATGACCGCTATCTTATTTTTACAACATAGTATGATATACTTTTGGAACAGGTAATTTAAAGAATTATTATCATTTAAAAAAATATTTTCCTCCAAGGAATCAGTTTTAGATTAATGCTTAAATCGACTGTATTTGCGAAGTTACTCTGAAGCAAGGCTTGTAAGAAAAAATCACTAAATTTTTGCTCGAATATAACCTACTTCGGATCCTATTTGGGATTTCCCACAAAATTACTAGCCAATATTTCGAATATTGAACTTAATTACGCGTTGTGAAATATCTTCAATTATAATACCTAAGGGTTATAATTGAACTGCTTTTGAATGAAAGGGAGCGTACTAATCGAATAAAATACATGCTAATTTATTTAGAAAATCCTCGGATGTTGTATTAAGTAGAAATACTGATTTTGTATTGTTGGGTCTAAGTAACTATAACCCTCCAAGAGTAATATTAGAATATGACCACCCCTCCCCCTGGAGAACAAGGTCAAGTTTGGTGGAAGATCTGTATAACGTACGTACATGGTAGAATGCTGTTTCATAGCTATATATCAAAGAATACGAATAAAATTGTAGAAAAAATTTTACAAAATTTATAATTTTTGTATCATTTTTAAGATGTGAAATTCCAGCACTTTTGTCGAGACGAGTTTCTATTGGTCAGCCTAGAATGGAAGGAGTCATTTCGGTGCGAGCTATACCCAACATTCCCACACATCTGGGTATGAGAGAGATTACTCAGCAACACGATTCAATTCCGGCAGGTAAATAACAATTTTTGTATATGCTTTACACAAAACTGTGATTGCACTAAATTTCCGTGTTTTACTTTCTCCTATACATCAGATAACAGCATTTCTCATGATGCTGTTACCATTCAGCCTCACAATTTTGTCCAATTGAGAAATTCGCTTCATCAAAATATTGTTCCATCGAATAGAAGAAATGAAATACCTGCAGCGATACATCAACCACCAATGGTTTCGTATGAAAGTTCACGTGGAGAGCGTGGATTTCAAGATATGCCTGTCCGTATGTCACACAGCAAAATTCGTCGAAAAGTGAATCGAGATCAAGAAACACGAAGAGGTCAATGTTCAAATGTGTTGACCACTAATGTTGAAGAAATGGAACAGTCAGCACTGCTTGATTTTCGGAATAATTTTGACAGCAGTAGTGAAGATGCATTTACTGATGATGAAAATAACCGCATTGTACATAACGGGCTAAGGAATCTACGAGCACAGGGATTTAGGGGGCGGTTTGATACCGATTTTCAGTAAAAATAAAGTATTATATCTTTTTCTTACATTTTTTTCCGTGTCAAAGGTATGCATTCAAGTTTTTTACCTTAATGGTCCTCTGCTGCATATGAAACATTTTCATGCCAGATAAATAAAAACCCTATACATTATAATACTTTTACTATAGAGTTACAAGGTGTAGTTGAAAACTTCTAGTCGAAAACCAGTTATAGCGGTCAGTAAGTTTCGATACCTTTAGCGCATGCTTTATCCTAGCCAATCATGCCTAACAGTGATCAAAATCAATTAATTATTCTTTAGATATTGGAAATGTACGTGGCATTCGACCATACAATTTCAAAGGTTATCATCAAGAACTTGAAAAGTTTCATATTTTTTTCGCTTCCGAAAATCTGTGATGTAATTTTTGATAAGCCCTGTTTGATTACTAGATTGTTGCATTAAAAAAGTTATATCCTAGTGAAAAGAAAAATTCATTCTTAATAGAGTATTTATCAATGTAATGCAAAATTAATTTTGCGATATCCTGGAAATTAGGAATTTTTAATGGTAAAACAGAGATTCTTTTCGTAATGGGAGTCGAAATGTAATAAATTGAAAGTCAATGTTTTATTGGAGGTCAGATAAAACAAATCATTGAGCTAGCTGTATACAAAGGTGCACTGTAAAGATAAAGATCATGCATTCTCGAAGAGGAGGAACATTCCTTTTCAGCCAAACCCAAATAAATTTGTTTGCCTAAGGTGATAGAATTATTTACTTTTTGTAAGATAGTATTTGGTAAAAGAAAGTATGCAATGATCAAAATGAAAATTTAAGCTGGCGCATGCATTAATGCTAACAATTTTTTCGTCCTGCAAGAGTTTCAAACAATTGGCTCAATTGTTGTACTTTGTTCTACTGCAATTTTATTCATTTGTGTATGAGATATTTTGAAATGAAGAAAATTTGCAGATTTAAAAATATAAATTTCAATTTATTCAGGTTTTTATGATTCATATGACATAGTTTTTATAATATCTGTTAACTCTTATGCGAAAAATGTACACCTAAAAATAATCTACAAAAAAACTATAATTTCACATCTAATCAGATACTGTATTTATTTTCCATGCTCAATATGTACAAAAAAATAACTATTTTTCAGATATATTATTTTTTATATTCTGCTCTCTACGGCCGCCGCAGAAAAATGCGGATTTTGAATATTAATTGGTATTAAGATATTTATTGTGGATAATGTAATCACTTTTTCCTGCATCAGCAGCTGTTGGAACATTTTGTATATCATCATATTCATAAGATCCTTAACATCTTTTGTACTTTATTTGCATTTAAATTGATATTTCTCTTCATCAATAATTTATGTTTTTTAGCATCATATAATCAAACAGTTTATTGGACAATTTCTAGCAAAAGAGTTTAACTGAATTACAGTATACATATTCATTGAAAAAAATTTCCACTGACATTAACTTTCACTTTAATATAACTGGTACGATGAGATTTGCCTTTCAAGAAAACTCTCCCTCTATATATATAATCCGAATTTCAAGGCATACATAGTAAAGAATATTGGCCAGTAATTTTTACATAAGCAATGCTCAATTCAACGAAATATTGTGTTTAAAAATACTTTCTAGCGTCTTTACTGTGCATAAACGAGTGCAGCCAAAGTTTGAAACAGATACATGAACTGTGAAAAGTTTTGAATGGTCAAAATATTATGCTGAACGTTCGGCGACATATTCAAATTTAAAGCAAAACACGAAAAAAAATTTTGAATTTATATGCACCTTTAAAAGTTGTGCAACTCAGATTTTGCAAGAAAGGTACATTTCTCACAAATTTATCAATGCATATATTATTGGGTTTAAAAAAAACTGAAATTATCAAATAAAATTGAATATATTACCAGATTAAAAATGGTTCCATGTACTCTGACATCGTGGGGAAATGTCGAAATACTTTTATGACAAAAATCATTAGTGGTAATTATTCTGCCAGAGCTAAAATCAATCGTTTCGGATTGGTACTTTTCCTGTACGGAAAAACAAAACAGCTTTGCAGAATTCTATCTATCCTACTCGAGTAAAAGATTCAGAAAAAGTCTTATGAAATTGGTGCTCCACTTGACGCTGCCAGCAATAGTACTACTGCAGATGAGGATTCAACTGACGAATGTGTCTCTACTATTCTATCACAATTCTTAGTGCTTGGGTACATTAACTTCTTAGTGGAAGGCAATGCTGTTCTTGATTGAAATCTCTTGCTTGGCACTCGAAGTTGGTACTCCCTGCCAAGATTGCTTCCAGGTGCTTCACTGTTTACCCACAAAAGCTTACAGGAAGAAGAATCATTTGCATTGAACACGGGCGTGTGTCGGAAAGTATGCAGAAGATCATTACTTTCCTGAATAATGATGTCAATACAAGTGCTTGATCCATTTCTGCATAATGCTTCAAGACGATCAACCACCATATCAAGCTGTGTAGCTAATGCAAGTGGTGTCGGATGAGGCAAATATTTCACTGTACAGCTGATAAGAAAGTTTACAAAAGTCAATATTATGAAGTAATGACACAAAGAAGAGGATCAATTTTACTCATCAAGGGCCATTCGTGAAAATTTCTTAAAAGATTGAATCATTTCAACATCTATTTTGATAAACTCATCGCAAACGAGCTATCTCGATAACTCAGTTCACATACTATCAATTCAAGCATGGAATTTTACTTGGAAATTCCTCGATAGTGCTAGAAAAAAGAAACTTATAAAGAGAATATGTACCTACGGATTGCTGCATGTTGGCCAGCAGCAATTCGAAGTGCTATTTTTTCTTCTTCGCTATCACCGATAGATATGACAACTTTTGGAACATAAAAGCAGTCATTAAAACGTTCATGCAGGACATAGGCAAAAGCAGCAGCCTTCCAACTCAGCGGAGCTCCAGGAAACTGAGATTCAAACTGAGTTCGAGCTGAAATGACTGGGACATTCAAAAGAAGATCTCCCAATTGCCTAGAAGCAAATGTAAAATTTAATAAATGAATGTAATTTTAAGATGTGCGGCGAGTGTACCTGAAAAAACGGCTAACACTCAGTTCAACCCATCCCGCTTCGGCGTTAGTGATAATGACTACAGAGCCAAGACTTAGCGCTAAACGAAGAGCACGGCAAGCCGAAGTCTGAGCAAAATTAATAAAATTTTCATGTCGCCGCCAATGAAAAAATATATTTTGTGAATTATTTAAACCTGAACTCTAGCGAGCTCAAAAGCTGCGAATGAAGAAATCTCAGCACTCGGAATCTGCGTTGAATTTATTTTTTAAATCTCTGAAAATTTGCATATCTTGCATGCAGAATATTTATCGATAAGTCGATTATGGAAATTGGGAATAACCTGAAGTAGTTGATTCTGTTGAATAAAGCTACTACATAACAGCGTATCGTCCCAGTCAAAAATGGTTAACGTTGTATGGAAGGAGTATGTTCGCCTTTTCGTAGAGAACTCATCATTGAGCTCAACTCTTTCCCGAGAAAAAAATCGCCCTGTGTCGGCCTCAGCCATGATAGGACTTGTTCTTACACCAAGGTAATGAGGCTTGCTTCCATGAGCAAATTCAAAGCTGCTTTCCATTTAAAGTTTTCCTTCGATAAAATATCGTACCGAGGGCTCTCAATGAATCTTAGTGTGTCTGGCAATGATAACGTTCTAATAGAGAGAAAACGAAAGGTAACAAGGAAAATCTTTTCTTTGAGTTTTGTTGAGATTATATCTGACTCAGCCGATTCAACGAATTACATGAAAGTTCCCGTTTACAAATTAATATTCACTGAACAGGTAACCAACAGAAAAATCAAGAATAATCCATATAATGACATATTTTAGAAAGCAGATGGCTGGATATCATCGACGTCACACCAAGAAAAGTTATGTATTGGAGTCATTAGAAGCAACAGCGCCTTATTGTACGTATCTTTTCCATTTTTAGCGAGCTTTAATATGTAATTATGACGAAGAAAACAGTCATTAATGATGACCATATGTAAGAGATGATCCACGTACAGTATTAGCTGAGTTCATTATTATGCTTTTGTGGGGTGAAATGTCACAATCTTTAGGACAATGTCGGTACATCATAATGGAGAATGCTCCAACAAGTTGCACAATGCGCTGAGATTGGATTCAAATTTTTATATCCCTGGAAAAGCCGTTGCGCCTATGACAAATTTAAACACGTCGAGTCGATTTTTACTTCGCATCAATGCAAAACTGTGTTATGCATAACTTTTCACATTGTTGCTCTGACTAGACTCCAAATAGACAACTATGAAACAGGAGTGGGAGCACTAACAAGCATTTGTGTTTAGAATTCAGTTAACAGAAGACTTGGTACGGTAGTTCTTCATCTCTTTGGTGTATACCTAAGAGCAACCATGACCGAAAAAGTGTTGCAACAGATTTGCTCCAACAGAAGGATCGGTGTAACAGCCTTTCATTCTTTATTAAATCTTCAACTTATATATAAAAGAAACCATCATAAAAAAACGGAAATTTCAATATATATTCTTCTGCAACAGTCTGATTGTGTTGCATTTCATTTATGCTTCATCATTTATCATATGGCAAAAATATATTATTTTTATATTCTTCTGGACATTTCAAAGAAATTTCATGATTTCACATGACAGAGCTGCAGTTTTTTAAGATTTTTTAATTTAAAAATCAGCTAAAAAGTTCCCTTTCTAGTGACATCGACAGAAATATCATTCTCTGTAAATATTGCAACAAAGTTTCAAGTGAAACTTGAATGATAGCTCTTTTTTCTTAGTTAATATGCAATACTATCAAACACTTGTCTTGTTGCTAAAACAATCTCACCACATGTATACCTAAAAAATAAAAGAATTAAATCTCAAAGAAATTTTGTAAAAAATACCTGAATTACTATTCTTATTTTTCCATGCAAAATACAATAAATTTTTATTTCAGCTTTTGGTAGCATAAATTTGCAAGAGTTATCATTTGTAAAAATGATTCTTGTGTACAAGTCATAGGAATCTGGTAAAATTCATTTGCAAACTTTTGCATTATATATTCTTTATACTGAAACTCAAATTTTTGTGCATTTTTTTTAGGTGAAGGGCCTAATTTATCATACTTGACCCTCTGTTACTTGGTGCTCTAGTAATTTAAGCCTGGGGGAGAAACTTAAAATTTATTGAGCAAGAGTAGCCATTGTGAGACTGTTGCTTTCTTGTTAATCCTGTGTCCCTGCTTTGAACACTGTGGACAACTTGATGATAGTTTTTTCATGTGCAAAAGAATGTTTGAATAAATATTCAGTGCAGCATGAGTGCTAATATTACAAATGTCTAAGTTGTTTTTTTGAAGGTGCTCAAAGCAGATAGTGTGTTTTTTCCATAATCTTAGTTTTGTAGAATTGTTTCCTTTCTCAGATTAACAGTGCAATGTCCATAAAGAGTAAACTAACATACTATCATGGACATTGGGAGAAGTGACTAAAACAACAGCACGCTGCATACAATCCTTGTTTGCAATAATCTAAATCTTTTTTGCAAGCAACTCCTGGTTAGAATTAACCCATCAAGTTTTTTAATCAAAAAAGCTAACATATTCAAACTTCAGCACAGTGTTGTTCGACTTTAATTAGCTTAAAGCAATTTCAACATAATTGTAAACATATTTTTAATAAAACCAAAATTTAGAAAGCATTTATGCTTTTTGAAAATACCTGCATTTGCAAAACATACTTTGTGCAAGTGATCATTAAAACTGAAAGTTTGTAGATGTTGAAATTCAAGTTGAGTTGTGATGAACTTAAGTGCCATTGAACAGTTTTTCAATGTATGAGGCCTTTGCTAGATATGTCTAAGTTGAAAGAATTTTCGTTTTTTGGGAGAGGACAGAAATGTGTCAATATTTAGGCATCCAACTTATTAGATACCACACCGTGCTAGGACTTAAGCAGATATAGTTGCATGGGTTTGAATCAAGCTACAGTTCTTAAATCTTCCAGTACTGGGATAAATGCATTTTATGTTTTATAGTAAATATTTGTAATTAGTACTACATTGTTGGTATTAACAGTAGTAATCTAAATGCTTGCATAATTTGACTTACTTTGTGTAATTCATTTTGTATCATGTTGTTTCCACTCCAATTGTGGAAACAACATTTACTAATTCCTGTTTTCTGTTAACCTTGCTATGTGCTCAAACTCATTGTGGAGATTCAGAACTTTGTCTTTGTTCCATTTATACATTTGCCTTGTAAGTTTTGGTTTTTTCCCTTCAACACATCTTGATAACAAGTTCCTGACACCATGATTATGATGTTATATGTGGAATGATGTGGCTTAGATGCCTGCAAGAAAACTATTTTCTTGGTTGAAAAAGAACCAGCAATCATAAACTGATGCTGAGACTAGAACAGTGAGCTTAACCTCTGTGACCTGAGTATGCCAGATGTGCTCTTGCTAATTTCTTTTGGTTTAATTAAGTTTATATTGAAGGAAACCAATAAGTTTATGTTGTTGAACAATGTTAGGAACTAATTTGTTTACAACAATTAGTTCTCAAGGGAATTTCTCTTTTAAGAGTTATTTCATTATTTAGCTGCATCATTTTGTGACTCTCCTGATGGATTGGTGTTGAGACTTTGTTTACTGTGTTGCTGAATATATTTTCTATTTATTCTCAGCAATGTAAATTATGTTTGTATAATGTTACCATACTTCTATAGTCTTTGTGTCCTTGTTACCACCTTGTCTGCTACATTTATAATAAATAATAGTTTGAGCAATAAGTACAGATGGTTGATACTAGGTTGAGATGAGGGTTTCGCAGTGGGTGGATGCTCCTCACTGTGTCTGCTTACAGAAAATTTTTCATGTTATTAAGTAAGGATTATTATACAGGCTTATTACAGATGATCAAGTCAAGTTTATTTTCATCACTACTGGGTTGATTGCTGTTAATTTAAGAAAAAGTCAAAGATTGAAAAATAAATGGCTTTCTTTTCTAGCAGTTCTAAGTTTAATGACAAGAAGTATACTAAGACAAGGAACAGCTGAAGCCATACTTTTATTAATACTTTGGCATACAACTAATGATGTGAGTTATTTGGGTTCATTGCTCCACTACAAGACTTAATTCTCATCAGGGTAAGCCATACAAAGATGTTGTTAAGATTAAATAATTATACTAATGCATAAATTTAGAAAAGCAAAACAAAGAGTACAAAATTGTGACACAAATAATGCAATTATATTAGCCTTGTCTTATACATTGACAAGAATGAATCTCATCAACAACTTACAATTTATTTTATGCGCATACAAGACAAATGAGACCAAACCATAATTATGACTCCCTGAAGGAATCATACATGAGCACATTGTCACATATAGATGAATCACAATTTTAAGACAAATTACACATCAAAAATGTATTTGATCCTAACAGAATTGAACGAACTCAGGATATGTATTGACATTTGTAAATTTTGTAGCAACTTAGACATTTATAGTATACTCTTACATACAAAAAACCTTTGGCAGTGATCTTGGAATCTATAAATTATTGCATATTATGTCCATTGCAACAAGGAATTTTGCTTAGACTGGACACTGTCCGATATCTTATGCATACAAACGACAGTGTCGTTGTGAGGTCCTGTTTCAATATATTTGTGACTAGTTATTTCAAGAAATTAATATAGAGTTTACTCAGAGCCGATCTTAAGTTGCTGAGCTCAGTCCTTCAAAAGTACTTTGTTTTTTTGTCTGGAAATGAATAATCTATTGGGATATCTTAAATTTGCCAGGACATCAAAATTCATAAAAATTTTCTGAGTTCATTGGAGTCACTCGAAAAACTTCAAGTAGATTTAAAATATCTGAACAACTTCAGAAAGATATCTTGAGTCGACTTCGAGTCGATTCATCATGATTTTGGTACAATATTGCTCTCCTACTACACACTCTACCATCCATAATTTTTCATGCCCTAATAAGAGTCTACGAGTAATGGACATTGCCTCTGTATTTGTTGAAAAATATGAGTGAACAGAGCGGAGAGCCTGGTAATCTTACCAAAGGAGAGGATGAAATACCGTCCAATGATGCTGTATTAAATTGTACGTCGAGCAGGTCCACATCTATTTTAAATGAAAAGCAAAAGCTTGAAGACGAAGAAATATCGCTAAGCGATACTAGATTGAATCGTGCATTAAGTAGTTCTCCACCTATGATAAAGGAAAAGAGAAAATTTGAAGATGATGATGCAGTTCATCATGAAATAAGTGATGAGCAGGACAATGTTAACAAAGAGCGAGATCAGTATGCAGCTCGATTAAAACTTAGTATTACGAATTTACCAAAATTCTGGGATCAGAAAGCTTTCTTTAAGTGGCTAAAGCTTATTAACGTGACTGAGCACCACAAAGCAGTTAAAATCCCTATGGAAGGACGTGCTACCTTATCTTTTGATAATGAATCAATGCTTAATGAAGCGAAAGTGAGTTCAGTAGACTTTTTTCAGAACTGTTCTCATCTCTAAATCCTCCGAAATCAGTTAGTCTTTTACTTCACTCGAAGATTTTTCTCTGATACAGTATGAATGATTATAGAAATCAATTTGACTGGCAAAACTTCAAATGTATAAGATAGATGAAAAAAGGATGACAAATAAATATGCTGATGTAAATATGAAAAAACTGTGATATTGTTCGTAAGTTAGCGCCTTGCAATATATGCCTTAAAAATTCATTAACTACTATCTTACGAAGTCCTAATATTTTTCTACTTTTCTCAAAAATGTAAATATTAAAAGTAACAAGAAATGTGCATCGAGTAGGTTTGAAAACATTTTTTCATGAAACGTTATCTGAATTCAAGCATTTCAAAACCATATATTATGTCATATTCACGCTTATAAACAAAATTTGCATCATAGGACCCCAGAAAGACAACAAGTATATTACAATTCAACATCATCCATTGCCGTTAAAATTTCATGGACAAATATATAAATCTAAATGTAGAGAAAAGATCATAAGTCAGATCACAACTTAAAATATAATATGTATTAATATCATTATTCTTATTATGATTTGTTTAAATTTTTTATTTATTAATTCATGTCTTAATCCACATGAAATTTACTTGCAAAAATAAAAGTTAACAATGTTTAAAATAATACCATGTGCGCTTATAACTATTAATTTACTTTTTGAATATTCTTTTTAGAATAAGTTGGTCAACCAAGAAATTAAAGGGATTTCGATCAATGTGAGATTATCAAATTCAAATAATAGTGACCGAAAAAGCATGTTGGAACCAAAAAAGCCTAAAATTGATGGGGAAGCTGATGAAAAACCCGAAATTGTAGAGGTAATTCTGTGTCCTTACAGATTATTTGTTTTACCATTGCATTGATGCGTAGTCCATAGCATTTTACGATTTCTAAAACTTCTCACCAGTATGATATTTTATAATCGTTTTTAGCATAGTATATGCTACTTTATTTGCACTATTAGAAATATAACTTATTTAACACATGCTAAGACAAGTGGTTATGGTCACCATAGATTACAATGAATCGATAATACACTACTCAGACCCTTATTTCAGCACAGATGTTGAAATAATTGAAAGTAAGCACCCAATAATATTTAGCATAAACATATCACAGCTCATACTACTCTATGAAGGAATTATTATAATGAGTGTATGATTCTTTATTTTTCTTTCAGTTTAAAAATTTAAATTTACTTTCTAATTGATTTAATCACTCGTAAATAGTTCATGTCATAGTAATTGAAATAATAATGTATCAGTCTGGTCGCTAATGATTTATCAACTGTTCCAAGCTGACTATGAAAAAAATATTAAGTTTTTTAGAGCTCATATGCACAGGTGCACATGTGGCAAAACAAATAAAAATGGGGGGTAAATCACTCAATAGGGTGCAGATGATGTGGCAAGACAAAATTACTCTTTATATTATTTTTATGTAGATTCTTGTGACTATAAGATTACTGCTTTTTGTATTTATTTTTTAGGATATTGTAGATAAAACTACGCCATGGTATAAAAATATTCCTTATGACCAGCAGCTCGTTAAAAAAGATGAGACCCTAAAAAAAGAGGTATTATTTTCAACTTTTTTCCTATATTTGCATTATGCTGTGCAAATATGTCTAATTTAGAATATAATATGGTACCTTGAGTACATGTGAGGTCCATTATATTCTAGAAGGCGACTTACATTTGTTTACATAAACCAATAAACAGTAGCGTTTTCTATAGATGCCAGTAACGGATGATCAAGGAATTCTATTTTAATTCTTGGTAGCAATTAAATCATTGTATGAGACCCTTTGTATTAGACCTTTTCGAAATTTTTGAATGAACAAATTATGTTTGAAAACTGCTTTATGTTACCCCACCCATCCGGTTCTGACTCAAATATTTTAGAGGGGTTGCACCAATGATACAGATGCATACAGTGACCAATTACAAACAGATGCTTGCAGTAAAACTGAAATAGTAATGGATGTTATTATGACTCGAGCCATGAGTTTCCTGTGAGGTCGCATATATTCAATTGCAAAACATCTTTCAACATTCTAGTCTGGGGGTTGGTTTAGGAACTCTACCATTTCCCCAAAGTCGAAAATAGACTGCGGCAATTCCCAGGAACAAAATATTCCGAAAATTATATCTTTACCAGAATTGAAAGTTGAAAAATTAATCCATTTTTGTTAAACAATCTATCTTTTCAAATGCTGCTCTGTATTTGATAAAATAGTCGAAGTATACATGCTATGTACAATTTTATAAGAATAAATTCAAATTTTTGACCACTAGTAAGCATTTCTGAAAATTCTATGGTATCATAATTAATTAAGCGTACTGATATGTAAAATTTTTAGTGCTACAGGAAAATAATGAAGGAAATGAATAAATTAATCAGTAGTCGACAAAGAGCAAAAGATCCAATCGGACGAGAAATAGTTAAGAATTTAGTTAAACCTGATTGGCTGAATTGTGGGACAAAAATTATTCCATGGGAAGTTTCAGCGATACTGCCCTCTCCAAAGATAATTGGATACAGGTAAATGGCTGCAATGTTTTTTATTTTTTTTAATGCAAAATTTGTGTTCCCCTGAAAGTAACCCTTAGGGTCTATATTTCTTTTGAGTTCGAGTTTTATTGGCTCTTATTTTCAATAAGCTAAAGCAGTACAGGTGATGACTTGTTCTTATACTATGAGTTGAAAGATTGAAAGCTTAATACCTATGGAAACGTTTTTATGCGGATTTATTTTATTATGCGAGGGCTAAAATTGATATTGCTATATTCGAATGCAATACTAATTCTTTTTCACCCTCTGTCGTCAAATTGAGTAAAACGACTTGATTATTGCTTTCTTATGGTTAAACGATGTGATAAAATTTACTTGTGAAAGATTCTCTTTTTTAGCCTTGACTGAAATGTGCTGTGGATTTAAAGATTGCCGCCATATTTAATTGCCTTAGATTATTCTTTATAGGTTGAATTGTATCAATTCTAAAATTTAATTAAATTTTGCTGCTATGAATAGTTGATATTAAGGCAATACAGGTGATGAAAATTTGTTATTTTAATTACACAACATGACCCTTGGGTACAAAATGTTTACAAAGTTAGAATAATTTTCAACGTTGAGATTTGAAAGAAAGGGTCAATACAGGGCTATTTGCACTGTTACCTTTCAAAAGCAACTATATTATTAATTTTCGTTCATTTTGATAAGCATAGGAATAAATGTGAGTTTTCTATTGGTCCAAATTCTGAAGGTGTACCTACAGTTGGGTTTCGTTTGCGGAGTTTTCGACAGGGCTCTGTATGCATAGAAGGCATCGCTGAATGTGTCAATGTAACCGAAAAGATGAAATCTTTAGTTGCAAAATTTCAAGAATTCATTCTTTCCAGTCCACTAAAGATGTATGATTTGGTAAGACCCTCTGAAAAATATTGGTATTTTTAAAGTAACTTTCTCGCATACTAATATATATTTATGATAATGTAAACATACTGGTTCATACTTATTCATTCATGCGCATTGACACACGGATACTGTTATGTGATCAGCTTCACCACACTGGCGTATGGCGGCAGCTGATGTTGCGACAAAGCGAATCAAATGGTGAAATGCTTGCATGCATCATGGTATCGCTTAAATGTTTAGATAGAGAAATCCAGTGGAATCCCGAAGCGATTCGATTGGTCAATTGTTTAAAAACTGAAGTATCGTCGCTATCAGTACTTGTTTATGATGGACTATCGAACCCTGAATGTGATGCCACTGTTGAAATCTTACATGGAGCAGAATACATTAAAGAGAAGCTTCTTAATGTTGAGTTGAACATTTCTGCAACATCGTTCTTTCAAGTGAATTCTATGGGTGCTGAAGTCTTATTTGAAGCCATCATAGAGGCAGCAATGTTGACGAAGGATACTTTACTACTTGATGTTTGTTGCGGGACAGGATCGATTGGTTTGTGCTGTGCTAAGGCAACGGGCTGTGAGGTATGCAGACATTCATGCACAGTTAAACTTGCTTATGCATTCCCAAACAGACACATATATATCTTGCGCTGACTCGACTTGTGTGATCTATAAAGTTAATAATGAAAACGAAATTTCGGTCTATTCATTTAGAGAGGTTTCACTCCTGTATCAATTTATATGCACAGTTTATATCCAGGTTATTGGAATCGAAATGGCCCAGTCGGCTGTGAATGATGCAATCGCAAATGCTGCCTTTAATAATATCGATAATGCTAAATTTATATGCGAAAAAATGGAAGTAGCTGTGCCAGGTATACTCGCTGAAATTGGCGATAAAGAAATAGTTGTTGTTGTGGACCCCCCAAGAGCAGGACTACATCCAGCATGTTTACGCTCTCTCAAAAGTGCTGAATTTGTGAAGCGAATTGTGTATGTATCTTGCAATCCCACTGCGTCGCTGCCGAATGATGTGGTTTTACTGTGCTGTCCTCCCTCAAAAAAATACGCGTAAGTTAAACAAATTTTGTTCTATAAATAAAAAGCAACGCCAGTACCATACATTTGAATGAATTCACTTAAATTTTGCTCTTTTTGAATTCAGGACTCTTGATGCTCTCAAACGATTTTCCGTATACATTACAATATTAAATGTATCGATATTTCTTTTTGAGGTCTGCATGTCAGTCCAAAATTATTTTATTGAATTTATCCATCTAGAGTTAAACATTGTATATTATTAAAGTATTATTATGCAATTCTGGTGATTCGTCTTGATTTTATTTATAGTATTAAAGTAGTTCTTTCAAAAATCTGAATTATTGCATTTTTTAGGGGCACTCCATTCAAGCCAAAGCGAACGATACCAGTAGACATGTTTCCTCACACATCTCATTGTGAAGTGGTGATGGTGTTGGAAAGGTAATAAATGATTATTCATGCTAATTGATTGGTTTCAATTGAATTGCCTTGGCACTTCGAGAATAATCTCTTACTGCCAAATGTTTTGTATTTTAATAATTTATTACTAGATGCTACCTTTCATCATACTTTGAACTTTCTGTAGTAAAATTTATTCCATCTTTAGAGCATTTAGTCCTGAAATCATTAGCTATTGTTATTAAATGGAAAACTTTAGAGTAGAGCAATATTTTTTGTGGGATTACTAATACTAATGTTGTAACGGCGATAATGATGCTGGGGTGTGAAAAGGAAAACCACAAAGAAAATATACAGTGAGCATATGCATATATTTCCAATGTTGAGTCCTGAGTTATATCTTGATTACATCGGTACTGGCACGATTCTAGAATCTAATTGCGATAGAACCCAACTTGATATTTATATATTGCACCACCATTTCCTCAGCTAGGATTATGTAATACATGTCATTCACTTGACAACGGTTATCATGCGATGCGACTACCACAGAAACATGTATAGCAAGCTGATACTGGTTAAACGTTGGTCTGATTGAAGCATTGATAGTGCCATCAATGCTTTTATGCAATTAAGAATATAATTGTAGTATCTGACTATTCAAGTGAGATATTTCAGTAGCTGTATGAAGATCACATTGAGCTTGAATATACAACCTTTAATTGCCTTATTCTAGCAATGAAGTTTCATAGCTCTAAACAAGGCAGAACGTGCACCATTATGCAACCAAGCCAAAAGATGAATATTAGTCTCAGCAAATAACTCAACAGATTCAATTCTAAGATCTAGTTGCAGTCAAGACAAAACAAAGACAGAATAAAGACAAGACAGGACAGGAACTACAATATGTAGTATATTTACAAGACTGCTAAGGTTACTTGCACAATCAGAAGTGAATCTTCTAATCAATATACATTGCAGTTCAAGTTCAATGATGACTTGCCATAAACTGTTGTTAAAGTTCAACGATGACTTGTTGCTTTTGAAATAATCATGTTCAATCGATTTTAGTCTTTATTGGATGTAGTGACTCTAAACAGTAGCCTAATTCGATAGCATATCTAGCACATTCACACATTTTTGGCTTTTATGCATTTGTTCACCTGGAATTGCATCAAACTTTTGGTAAAACTGGACTCGATAGCTAGCCTGGTTGACTCAAAGGATACGGTAATACCCTCACTTACTACCACATTTATTGTTCTGCACTTTTAGCCTGTTGTTTCCACTGGCAAAATAATTTCTATTAGATCAAAGCAATTTTAATATATACTTAAAATTGCTTTTACCTATTTTCTAGCACCATTACAAAATCCAACACCAACTTTGTATGAGCATACTACAACATGCACTATCATCAATCTTTCAAACATTTAATAAATACAAGTAAAAATAGCTTGCTCTATTTGCCTCATTTTTATTGTAAAGCATGACCCCATACTTTTGTTGAAGTTCTAATATGTACTGAGTTACTTTGCTACACACTTAGCATTTGCTGTTGTATCACAATCCGCTTCTTGCTCATTTTCTTTGTAATTTTTTTAAGTAATCAGTGGTTTAAATTCAATGCACTGGAAAAAAGCAATGCAGGGTAAACACTGAGTCCCTTGTCATGTACAAGGCTTTTTTACTCGACCTCCTTCTCAAATCTGGTGCAGCCATTAGTTTTTTGTAGGCTTGGCCATCTTAAAACCAGTACCACTTTTGAGATGTTATGATAAAGACTTGGTTTGTTGCCCAATGTCTAAGTCAGGTGCCAAAGGCTGACTTTGATCAAACATCTATTTCAATGGCTGTTAGGAATTAACACCTAAGGGAATTAGTTCTATTCTGTAGCTGCAGTACATTTCTCTTGATACTATGTTGAAGTTTCAGTTTTGATCATAAGAACAAGTTTCAGTAAATGATATTTTGTGTTGAAGTAATCTCTTCTATCAACACAATTTAGCATGTAATAGTATACACATTCTGTCACAGATTTTTTGTGTTTTCATCGTGTATTACATTCCTAACAGTGATTCAGTTGTTCTTGCACCTTGTTCTTGCTGGGGCTGTACTTTACAATCAGTTGTTCTATCAATGTCAGAGTAAAAAAGCTTGCTTTCAGATACTGGTTAATGATGATACTTATGTTCTACCCTATTTCAGCTTTAGATTCCTTGAACTTACCATCGTTTACATGGCGTTTTATTTCCATTATAGTGTAGTGCCTGAAGACATTTCCAGTTACTGATTAATCAGTGATGAAAATTCTTTGATGCATTTGCTCTGTTAGGTTTTGCCAATTACATTACAAGTTCCTACCTTTTAGTTTGGCAAAATAGTACAGTACTACAAGTATATGTAGACAATATTGTCATCATTGATTCATCATGTTTGACACTTTTTATAGGTGTCATTTTATTCATTCCTCCTCAACTTGCCTTTACTGACCTTTAACCTTGCAGTTGATGCACAGAACTGCTCATTTGTTTCTACTTTCTAAATTAATTAGCTAAACCTATCTCAAGACAAATTCATTGTACCATATTCTCTCAGCTTCCAAATTTCAATTCAGTATCTTCTTCTTTCATTCAAACTTCTTTCAATCTGCCTGTTGCTCCTATACCTTTTGTAAAATGCTGAGTGTTGACACCTTACTTTACATTAGCAATTGCACTGATCCTGACATTTCAATAGTAGTAATGTAACTAGCTGAGGGTATATTTCAACTTACGTGTGACAATTTGGGGTCAGTGGAATAGGTCTTGAGGTATATTCAAGACAGTTGTTTCAAACTCATATTCTGTGTTTGGTAGGCTTTCTTGCTCTTATTTACCATGTGGACAATGACTATGAATTAGAACTTTACAACAGACTTGAAGATATAGCATGCAATAAACAGCTATATCAAAGGACAGAACAGGACAAGACGAGAGATAAATGCATAGTAATATATTAAGTTGTACACGACAAGAACTCATGAAGCTTAACCTGCGTGATGGGAAGTCTCACTTCTGATTGCTTGATTGTAATAAATATAGTTGATAACCAGCTCTAATCGATTCTCAACAATAAACGAATAGAAACGGCTTTAGTCATCAACATAAGCAGTGATCTTAGCAATATTAGCTATTCAGTGATTAGGCTGTTATTGGAAATGCATCGTCATAATTTATTATACAAATATTAATGCTGCATATTGCAAAACATCATAATGTATTCTGTAAAAAAATCCAATTGAGCAATTTTAACTAGGTATTATTTTATTTATTTTTGGATCGGAGTTATTTAGTCGGACCTCATCATCACTAGTCCAAATTTCAATATCGACAAAAATGATAATAATCGTTCTTCTACTATAATGAATCGTAGTCAATGCAAATCATAAGTCGCTTCTCCTTTACGATACTTCTGGGAGCTTGTTAATATTTTGCTTTCGCCTATGCCCTCGTCTAATCTTGATGGGGATGATGCGGAAAGAACTGTTGATGGTATGTTCACCAAGGCAAATATAATTAACGTGACTGGAGACGATTCAGAAGTTGAAAAGATCAAGATAGAAAGCGATGTGGTCATTGAAAGTGGTGATTTGAAGGACGAGAAGAAGAGGATCAGGCATCGAGAGAAGAGCAGGTTGTGCTTCACTTTAGAGTATGTAATATATATGTTAAGATGCATATTTTTAATAAATTTTACGGCGATATAATTAAATAGCGAGCGAAGCCGAAATAGGAAAAAATCAGATAGATACGTTAAAGAAAAAGATAGGAAGCGAGACGAAAAAAATCATAGACATAGTTCTTCACCAAATCGTAATGATCGACGTCGTAGCAAAAGTCGATCCCGCAGTCGAGACAGGCGAAAGGAAAGTGATAGACGCGATAAAGACGAAGCTAATGACCGAACAGATGGCAGAGATAAGGATAGTAGAAGAAAAAGAGATCGTGAGAGTGAGAAGGAGCGAGACCGCGAAAAAGAGAAAGAGCGCGAGCGTCAGCGAGAGAAAGATCGTGAGAGAGAGAAAGATCGTGAGCGAGAGAAAGAACGCGATCGCGAGCGAGAAAGGGAACGTAATCGTGAGCGTGAGCGTGAAAGAGAACGTCAGCGAGAGCGTGAACGTATTAAAGATCGAGAGAGAAAAGACAGAGAAAGGGAAAGGGAAAAAGAGAGAGAACGCGATAGAGACAGGGACCGCGAGTTACGTAAGCGAAGCCAGCGGAAAGAAACTTCTCACAGTAGCAGTCGAAGTTCAAGTTATCGAAGACGAAAATCTGGTAGATCTAGTAGGCGACGTAGCTCAAGTAGGAATCGCAGTCATAGCAGACATAGTGATAAAAAAGAAAAAGCAACAACCGATCTTGCTCCCTCCTCTGAACCAACCATCACTCTTGAATTAGTCATGCGACAAAATCCAGGCATGAGTCTTCCTGAAGCATATCAAAAATTAAATGCACTGAAAGCAGCTCAAGCTGCAGGTCAACCTATAGAGGCACTTCTGGGCTGTCCGCCACTAGTATCATCATCTAGTTTATCTGTGACAAATACAATATCTGGCTCATCGTTGACTGGTGGAAATGCATCAGCTACAAAACCAGTCAGGGAGGTTCATGTTGGAAATTTACCTCGTGGTGTTTCAGCAACAATGCTTCATGAGGCGTTGGGCACTGGACTGAATGCATTAGGACTTACACATTCTCCTGGAAATCCTATCGTACACCTCAAGTTTGGATCAGAAGGTTACTTTGCATTTGCAGAGTTCAGGACCGTAGAGGTTAGATTTTATTTTCATACTCACGAATATTACGTTCAATTTTTTTATATTTTCCATTTACATGATTTATAAATGCTCAGTCAGTGAGAACAGGCTGTGTAGGTAAGAGCTGCTGCCTTTTAAAATAAATTTTGTTTTGTTCAGGAAGCATTAAATGCACGTAAACTGGGATCGATACAATTAGGACAATCTATCATCTCACTACACAAGCCAAAGGTAATGACAAATGGATAATTTTCTATATGATTTGTTTAAAAATCTTTCAACTTTGTATTTTTCAAGCTTTGTACTTTGTATTGGATAGAATGATGATGTTTGCAAAAATCATTTCTTTCTGTTGTAGTTCTTCGCCTGAATAATATATATTGATGATAAATTTATTTAGCATTTTTTATAAATAAATTTGTATATTAGCTTCCTAAGAGTCACTATGATAATGATTGTATATTACCATGATAGATAATGGAAATTCAGAAAAAAATTGTCTATAATACTTTTGTTGGCATTGGCTTGTCGCATATATAAGTTTCATATTACATTATGTTGTTCTGTGTTCAAATCAACTTTTGAATGTGGGGTTTTTCATAGTGTCAAGATAAAAGGGTGGAATGCGAGCCAGAAAATTTTGGTCCACATTTGTATAACTATGTAGATTTACGATGTGAATTTTCTTTGATTAGTTATGCCAGATGCCAGACTTGGAGTGATTTGACTACATCAGCACACAGACCTGCACCTATAATTATGAATATATTACTTTTTAGTGTTGAGCTCTTGGAACGTACTGCCTTTTCCCCTTATAGTCAATAATCTATCATTTTAAAATTAAAAAATCAATTATTTTTTTAATGCATTTTCATTTTAAGATAAGATTGCGTACGTACTTTTGTGAAGTTTTTTTATCTGAGGATATGCAACTTTCATGAAATGCAAGATATAATTATTTGTTCGCATATTGGACGTCGAATTTTCGGCCTTGTGACAGGGTCATACTGAACAAGAGCTTGTGAATGCGGCTGAAGCAGCTGGTGTTGATTTAGATTTATATATGTCTACTCCACTACCTCCAATGCCTGCATCAGCAGCACAAACCACAGCTGCTGCGTTAAGCGCACTGGGGCCTAGAACTACTGCACATTTTAGCCCTGCTGAAGCTGCTGCAGCTGCTGCTGCGTTAGTAAATGCTAAATTAGGCCTTGGTACTGCAGGTCAGTTGCCTTCATACAATATTATGTAGCATATGCCAGAGATAGCGCTAGCCATTCATCATATAAAGTTCAACCAAAGAAATTTTTCTTAGAATATATTTTGTATGGTTCACAATTAATACTACTCTCTCTCTTTTTCTTCTGTGGGTGCTGTTCTATCCTTGAAATTCCTTAATAAGAACATATTTTCCAATATGGTTTTATTTTTGCGAAAGGTTTGATATTGCCTTTTATTAATATATGAAATGATATGATCAACTGGTGAGGGCTATTTCGCATTGAAGGAATCATTGAAAAACATTGTTTGCATTGATAAATTAGGAGCAGTTCATTACTTGAACTGAAATTTGCTTTTATTATATAGGTTATGGATCTGATGCCGCTGCAGCTGCTGCAGCTGCGGCTGCTGCTACTACAAACCGATTGCTTGAGTTGAATAGGCAACCAGACAGCAATGTTGTCATGGTTATGAACCTTCCAAAAGCACTCACTGCTGATCAGGTGCGTTGCATATGTTATGCGTAATTCAATGCTATATGTTTATACGGATATTAATCATTCACATGAGTATAATTGTGTAATAGTATTTATTATTTATAAAATTTTACGATGAGGTCTGTTTGTGGTGCAGGTTCAAGAGCTTCTATCGCCTTTTGGAGAATGGGAACGGTTCAACTTGTTGCTAGATTCCTCTGGGCAATCAAAAGGCACAGCAGTTTGTGACTATAAAGAGAGTGAATCTGCTGTTGTTGCTATGAAAGGGCTGGACAATCTTGCTATTGGAGATTGCAGACTCATGGCTCAAAGGTACATAATTTAATCTATGTACTCAGTATAGTTTTATGGGATAGTAAAGGCTGAAATTGGAAATATGTATTGATATTTTCATATATAATGAGTAAATTCTGCAGACTGCATGCTCCATTGGAGAAGTTAAGAGGTTCCTAATCTTAAATTTGAATTGCTAACCCTGATTGGTTAGCATGCACTGAAGTGCTATTTATTCGAAAAAGCTGAAAAACAGGAAGATGTGTGAGTTGATAATTATCTCTATATATAGCAAGGCTTATTATGTAGAATGCATTAACAATATAATTCTGTAGCGTAGAATTGTCGAAGTTGATATTGAGATGCTCCAAATACGGTTTTAAATGAAACGGCAACAAACAAAGTTATCATTAAATTAAATGTAGATTTCAACATCGATTTTTGTATCACTGTAACAGAGATCTGAAGTGGATTGATTACGGCCATCAGATATAAACCAATGAAAGAAATGATTAATTACTGATTAAAAAGGTGATGAAGCACATATACCATCAAATTAGTATGTATTACGATTCAATAATTTGTTTTCAAAGCCTTGTTAGGATATATTTATCTGTAGAACTCTACATATCGAAATATGTAAATTTAATGGAAAAATATTTTCTGCATCATAAGTGTCAATACCTCTGGAAATAAATGTTTTTATTCTGGAAATGGACCATTGAAGTCGACTTTGATTAGCTCCAAATTTTATGAGTCACTTTAAAATATCCCAAGCTGCCTTTGAGTCTATTCAGCAACCCTTTGTGCACATATTGTGTTTGCATTGGATTCTGGAAAACTAATTCATGCATACCACTTCCATTTCTTACTGAAAATTTTAATTAAGAGTGCCACAAGGAGTAGCGGAAACTCTTTTAAAAAAGATGGATATCAAGCCGGCTGTGGTGCCGATGATGAAAGATGAGGTACTTGATACATTAACTTTCTGCATCACAGAGATTCGATATTTTTAATGTTTTGCTTGTGTGTAGTGTACTAGATATGAAATGGAGGAGACCAGTCGAGTCGTATGTCTGCACGGCATGGTTGCAGTTAGTGACTTGGATGATGATGTTGAATTTTCAGACATAATCAACGATGTCACCGATGAATTACGCCAATTCGGGCCTGTTCGGTAAGTAAACTTTTTTTTAATTTTTAGACTATTAAATGTGTCATTACATTATGCCCACATTCCTAATTACCATAAAAAAGTGCGAAGATGTGGTGCACATTTATTCAAAATAGTATTTGCTGTATCCAATAATGCCTAGCAAAGATCTACATGAATTGAATACATTAGATTTGGCACATGTTTCTGGGTTGTTCAGGAATTGTCTACATTACTTCATATGCATATTTTAATATTTGTTTTATTGGGTTGTTGAAGTTTTTTTTTCATATTGTTTAGAAATGTTGTTATTCCAAGACCCGAGCAAGATAAATCAGTGACTGTGCCTGGTTTAGGAGATATTTTTGTTGAATTCGCTGATGTATCGGGTGCCGCAGCTGCAATCAAAGGTAAAAGTATCTACATTCATGTGTCAATACTGTTTGTTCGTTCTACAACGTAAGTCTTATCTTTTGGTACGAAGGTCTTGAAGGGCGTACATTTGCTGGTAATGTTGTAAAAGCTCGATATTATCCTTATCAACATTATTATGCTGAGAACTATGGTATGACTCATGCAATGGTGATGGAAGAGAGGGCAGCTAGGAATGGAGATACGATGCCTGACTTTGATAATATGGACATTCGGGACTTTGGAGTTGTGAAAGTGATGGATGTAGATGACTATGATCCATCTAGTGCGGTGGTTGGCGGAGACGTTGATTAATAGTTCCGAACACAATCTAAAATACAGAAAAATTCTACAATTTTAGTTCAAAAAGTATGTATTTTTTTATCTTGGATTTATGTCAATGATGTTTACTACCTATAAACTTGTCAAAGCCACGTACTTAAAAATTACCTCCGTAATATATTGCAACAACTATAGAAAGAGTTGGAAATAATGCAATAATATTTTCATACCAATGGTCACGACTACTAAAGATATTACAATGACAAATTAGTACTAATGTTCAATTAGTTCATTTAAACACTACTTCTTCTGAAGCATGCTGAGGACACTGAATGAAAAAGGAATCATATACTTTATTGCTACAGCTGCAGATAACTCTGATGTATTTTGGAGTAATTGTAGATTACCGTGCAAACGACAATCTGATATTGCTTGAAACAGCATACTATTTTGAACGGACTCTTTTGTTTGCTAATTAAATACATTGCAAATTGAGAATGTTGCAAAAAATAGTGTTCAAGGGTCAAATTTGAGCATTGCATTGTGTTCTCGACAACAAATAGTCATAGTTCTGTCAGGTGTTAGTGTTTCAAGTAACATCTCAATAATTTTTTTCAGCGTGGAACTTATGGTTGAATGTAATCAAGTGATTTCATTTTCGCAGCCATCTACTTTCGAGTTGTTTGGCATTCTTTCTTGGAGGTATTGATTTATCAAATTTAAAGAGTAACATTACACATGACCATAAAAAAATTCAAGCTTAGAACTGCACACATGTATCAATTTTCAGTATATTGAAAATGTATCTTTCATTTTCTTTTCATTACTATCTTATGAATCTCTTATAAAATGTGCATGATAAATATTACTAAGCGAAAGCTGTAATTTAAGATGGGGGAGTTTTGGGATGTTTCATAGATAAATCTGGAACACATGGGATAATGAAAAAAATGAATTATATTTATTATAAATTTAAAAATTTATCACTTCTAAGCGCAATAAAAAAAATCTAATCAATAGTGATATTTCTAGGTAAATGCATCTCATCTCTCCTACTACTTTCTAAAATTTCTTCAATATAATGATACAGCATTTTCGACCGAAATGTTAATTTATAATGAGTAGCCTTGGATACTTTAAAACTAACCCAAATTTCCAATGAATGATATCGCTGCATTTCCCAGTCAATTGACCTTATCGAATACATGATTCAGTAAAATATTGAGAAGAAATTTGCATTTAATTAATCTGAATATTTTATATATTTCCATAATATTCCTTCCGCGCTACAGATTCTAATTCGAGAATTGCATTTCTTATAACTTCGGTGATCTCTTTATGGCATGATACCTCCGCTTCCGATCCATGAACCTCTATGCAATAAATTTTTTAAAAATAAATGTGAAATGATGCAGGAAACAATTTTCTGGATAGAGCTCACTCACCCCAAGGAACTTTGCTTACTTCTCCAATACCTGGTTGCCCATTTAAACCCTAATGAAAAAATACAACTACATTAGTCACATAAAAATATACTGAAATGAATTCAGAAATTGACCTGGCTCCATTTTTTAAGAATAGGCGAAACATCGACTGGAGAGCCAAAATATACGAAAACTTTATGACCTGCACCAAACACCTTTCTTAACTTTGCTGTTGCACGCCTATATGAGAACAAAAAACTATTTTTCCAAAGGATTTGAGGAACAGGAAAAATAGTATAATGCTTATTTACCCTTGCACTTGTTGTTCTGGAGCAATAGTGTGCATTCCGATATGATACATTGGTATTATTATGGGGGTCTTTGAGCAGCGCGTGATGAGGCGACCCACGCCAGTTTTAAAATCGCCTAGAACAGGTTCACCCTATAAAATAATTTTTAATTAGTTCCCAGTGCTAAAATCTGTACATCATTATTAGTTTGCCACCATGATGATTCCACCTTTGGAAATCTCCAAGGTTGCCAAACTCGGCCTTCAGCAAAAATGTGACACCAACCACCATTGTCAAGCTTTTGAAAAAAATCCTTGAACATTGGCTGCTCCATAGGTAATCGCCTCTTAATTGGCATTGCATTGCCTAACCTATGATCGACAACGAAAGCTAATAAGGAATGTCCAATTAAATGATATCAGAGTACTGAAATATACCTATATATAGGAACTAATGGTTTAACTGCAAAATATACGTCGTCGGTGCAAAGACTCCATCGCATTTTTTTAGGCCCGAGTCTCCAAAATGGTAGTATAGCACACCACAACCCAGGATCATCAAGCACACTCATGTGATTTGAGACTGTGAGTAGAGGAGTGCCGTCCGGCCTACCATCTACATATTTCATTAGATCTCCTAAGTTTCTTGTTTTCACTCTATTCATCACCTAGAAAAAAAGTCAGGTGGCTTATAAAAATGTTTTATTTTGCCTCAATTCATAGAAAAATATTATAATAATTTATCTTTATTGAAGAATATTGAAATAATTTACTCTCGGCATATCATGTAAATTCTTTGACTAAACTTGAGTATAATCAATCAGAAAACTCCTTTTGCAGAAAAAATTCTATTGCTGAAGAAAAATGCAAAGCAAGCAAAATCACTTATTTGGGATAGCCATATTTTCCGAAAATTTGCAAAATATTTGTAATATTTCTTACAAAAGTATATTTAGAAAATTTTATTTTTGCTTCTTATTTACTAAATTATGTATTGCATTTCAATAACCTTCGAACAAATCTCAACCACATGTTTACCTGGAGCATGAAACGAAAAATCACACCAACAATGCCAACCGCAAGGAAACTAGCAAAACGTTTTCCTATAGCTTTTGATTGCCGTATAAACCTATGATCGTTTGATGACTTGTTTGTGCTTTGCTTCGCCTCAACACCTGATTAAAAACCATGTCTTCACTTTATTGATTCAAATTGTGCGTGAAATTGCTATATTCATCCTCTTTCACATGCCTTCATTTGATTCATCATGTAGAGCGTTAGCAGCCAATGAAAAGCCTTTATGAAAAGTTACGATCTAACTAAGTTCGGTTAAAATGCTATCATTAATGATTTAATAAGGATATTTCCCACATGTGGATAATGATTTCGTGACGGAAGGGTTTATAACAACTAGATTTGATGATAATCTGACAAATCTAATCCGGGCTTGAAAACACGATGCTCTACAGATATAAGAGAGAAGTATCACCGCGAATTTTATTCTCATTTACAATTGCTCTAGAAATATGCCAGTTAGAGTTGGCCTTCTATCTTGAATGATTTGCAATAATTTCAACTTCGAACAACTCGACTGAAGACAACTCCAAGTCACTCCATTTTTCTGCTGACTCGACGTCAATGTCCAAAAGACTTGAAAAATGCTTTTTTTCCTTCTTATCCAGGACCTTACGAGTCCAACCAAGACAAAGATGTTGGAAATCCCAGTAATGAAAAAGTTCATAGCATAGTATTGTTGAAAATGAGCTGGTAATGTGGAATAGACTTGATTCCTTTGTTTATTTTCACAAGAAATAGAAATATCATCCCTATGAGTACTGATCATATGAGCTGTAATAGTGGCTCTTCCTTTTGCTTCATATATCCATTAAAAAATTGATGAGTGCCTTTGAATGTTCCAACCTGTACTTGCCTAGCTATGCTATTCTTTTTTTAATTGGATCCAGATTTATTTGGGAAATCTCTATGATTTGTGATGATTTTTACCTACAAGTTCATTTAGTTTAAGTAATCGCACGCATATTTCATACAATAAAGTCAATTAACCCAACTACCTCATTATAGCATCGAGTACTTCAAGTGTTTGCACTCCTTCCTTCACCTCTTAGTCTAATTTAGGAAGACGGAATAGTGAATGCCAACACGACAAATCCTTTAAAAAATTTCTAATACAACATAGAAAACAAACACATTCCTACCCTGTTTATTATAGTATGAAATTGATAAAAAAAAATTTTTATCCTGGCCATTCACAACTGTTGAATTTTTCTGGTCCAATATTTCATTTTGACTGCAATAGCTGCGCCCAGTTTCTTTTTATGTAGTTCTAATTTTCTATTTATTACTGTCCATCTTGTTCAAAATGGAAATTGCCTTGCAATCAGTTTCTTATGAAAATAAATTCAATATTCTTCATCCAATCCATACTTTCAGAATTTGCATACTGTGGATGTTTTCAATCTACTAGGCGCTCTTTCTTATGCCACGAATCACTAAAAAATTTAATTTGTGATTCAAACCAATGAAACTTGATGGTAACAAACTTTCATATTTCTGCTATTGACAATCACTTGATGTAATGTAACTAGCTTTATGTATACAATAATTTACAAAAACTTGAGTTTATAACTACATAGAAACTAGAACCATCCTGGCAGCAAAGTTTTTGCTTTTCAATAGTCTGTTTGCGATCTTCATGACATGAACCAACCATCAATATAAAGTGTATTACATAACTTACAATTTTATTTGATAGCCTTGTCATTGTAAATGTTACTTAAGCTATTTTTTACAATGCTGCTATTATTGTAGAGTCATGTTTTGCAATTCAAAACTACTTCAGAAGTTTAAAGCAACATAGTAGCTGCTAACAAGGCTGCACTACAGCAAATGAAGATGCATATGAGGTTATTGCTACCCAACAAATTATTTGTTTGTCATTGACAGGAACACAAATGAGCAGCACACTTTTTTTAATAAATCAGAGACACAACTATTTCTGTTTTGATTTCAGATCAATAAAAGAGTGTTAGGACTACAACAATCCTTAGATCCGCATGTTCCAGAATATTCTATACTTTATGTTCTGTTTCATATATTTTGATGACTCTTCACAAAAGCAGCCAATGGGATATTGTTCTATTCTTAT
>JAULBW010043124.1:0-63094 GCA_032358265.1 Vaucheria bursata | reverse complement strand
CGCCCTCCGGGCTTCGCAGAGGGGCCGCTGCCGACCGCACGCGGCGGAGAGTGTGCGACGCGGCTTTCCGCTACGCGGCGCGCTCCAGCACCACCGGCAGGTGCTCGATGCCCGCGACCAAGGTCGACGCCGAGCGGCGCGGCGCCGTGCCGGGCTCGGGGCGGATGTCGGGAAAGCGCGGGATCAGCTCCTGGACCATCACCTTGAGCTCGAGCCGCGCCAGGTTCGCACCGAGGCAGAAGTGCGGCCCGATGCCGAACGCGAGGTGCGGGTTCGGCGCGCGCGTGACGTCGAACCGATCCGCATCCGCGAACACGTCCTCGTCGCGGTTCGCACTCTGGTAGAGCATGAGAACGCGATCGCCGGCCGCGATCGCCTGGCCGCGGATGTCGGTGTCGCGCGTCGCGGTGCGGCGGAAGCAGAGGATCGGCGACACGTAGCGCAGGATCTCCTCGACGGCCGCGTCCATGAGCGCGGGACGGCTGCGCAGCAGCTCGAGCTGCTCGCGGTTCTCCATCAGCGCGAGCATGCCGCCGGAGATCGCCGCTGGTCTACAAGTTCTTCGCGACGCGCACCGAGCTCATCATCGCGGTGCTCGAGGACTTCGCGTCCGAGCTCGCCGCACGCTTCGGACACGGCACCATGCGCAGCGTGCCGGGCAACCAGGTCGACGCGGCGCGCGTGTTCGTCGAGGCGGTGTGCGACACCATCGAAGATCGCGGCGCCGGGCCGTGGCACCTGCTCGATGCGAAGGGCCCCGATCCGCAGGTCGCGCGCCGCGCGAAGGAGATCCTCGACGGCATCGTCGCGCCGTGGCGCCCGCACATCGCGCGCAGTTCGCCGGCGTCAGCGAGCGCGAGGCTCAGATCCTGCTGCGCATGATCGTCGCCGCGGGCCGCGCGGTGCTCGAGCTCTGGTACAGCGGCGAGCTGACGCGCGAGGAAGCGGTGCGCGACACGTCGCGCGGCGTGAGCGCGCTCGTCGCGGGGTTCCGCCGCACGACCGCAACGCGGCCGGCCAAGCGCCGTCGCGCCCGTTCTTGACGGTCGCGACGCAACCACCCATCCGCGTGCCGTGCGCTCAGTGCATCAGGTGCGACGCGAGGATACCGAACAGGTTGATGTCCGGACGGTAGCGCAAGAGCAGCCCGCCGAGCGATGCGAACACGCGTCCGAGCAGCACGAAGTGCTGCGGCAGCCGCACGACCGGGTTGGCCTCGATCGCCGCCAGGAACGCGGCGAAGCTCTGCTCCGGATCGACCTGGGCGAGACCGCGCGAGGCGCGCGCACGGAACAGATCGAGCACCACCTCGGCGACCTCGACCAGCGGCTCCGCGTCTCCCGTCGCGGTGCGGAAGCCGAGCTCGTCGAGCAGCTCGGCGGCGCGCCGCGCGTCGCCGGCCAGCACCGCGCCGGCGAGCGCTGCGTACGCACGACACACGCGCTGCGGCATCTCCTGCGCCGCACCGAAGTCGAGCAGGACGAGACGCACGCCATTCGCGACCAGGTAGTTGCCCGGGTGCGGATCGCCCTGGAACAGGCCGTCGCGCAGGACCTGGGCGCAGGTCGTGTCGATCAGCGTCGCGAGCAGCTGGTCGCGGTCGCGTGCGCCGTCCGCGCCGCGCCGCTCGCAGGCGTCGAGGAACGACACGATCGGCATTCCGTCGATGCGCTCCATGGTCAGCACCCGCGCCGAGCACAGACGGTCGTGCACGCGCGGCACGACGATGCGCGGATCGCCGTCGAAGTTGCGCGCGAAGGTGCGGGCGCGCCCGGCCTCGACCACGTAGTCGAGCTCGACGCGCACCGAGCGCGCGAGCTCGTCCGCGATGGTCGTCACGTCGAGCTGCGGCAGCGCGTCGCGCAGCACGGCGGCGAGCACCGTCAGCGCGGCGAGGTCGGCTTCGACCTTGTCCTCGATCTCCGGCACCTGCACCTTGACGGCGACGCGGCTGCCGTCGTGCAGCGTCGCGCCGTGCACCTGCGCGAGCGACGCCGCGGCGATCGGCGTCTCGTCGAAGCTCGCGAACAGCGACGCGAGCGGCGCGCCGAGCTCGGCCTCGACGCGTGCCGCGATCGCGTCGTACGGCACCGGCGGCACGCGATCCTGCAGCCGCGACAGCGCCTCGACGTACGGCCGCGGCAGGAGATCCATGCGGCTCGACGCGAACTGCCCGACCTTCAGCACGCCACCACGCAGCGACACGCAGAGCTGGTAGAGCCGCTCGGCGGCGCGGCGGTGCAGCTCCTCGCGCTCGCGCGCCGCGCAGTCGGGCGACAGCAGCTCTTCGCGCGCGCGCTGCACGCGGTATGCGGCGACCAGACGCAGCACCTCGCCGGTGACGCGTGCGAAGCGCGGCGTCGCGCGCAGCACGCCACCGAGCGCCGCCGCGCGCTGCGCCGCGCTGCGATACAGCGCCTCGGACTGCTCGCCGACCTCGCGCGAGTCGAGCACGACGCCGACCACGAGACGCTCGACGCGCTCGACGACATGCGCCGCGAGCTGCACCGACGCACCGGCGACGGCGGCGAGGCGTCCAACCATGCCGCCGACGTCGCCGCCGTCGTGGTGCTTCGATTCAGGATGCGGATGGTCCACGGGTCACCTCCTCCATGCAGGGCAAGCAGCGAATCGGGCGTGCGCCGCTGCCCTCGACGACGGCGATCGCGGCGCGCGCGCCGCGCGGCAGGATCGCGTTGCAGGCGACGCAGACGGCATTGAGGCTGAGCACCGCCTCCTGCCAGCCGAGCACGCGCTCCGGGACGTCGGGTCCGGGCTCGCGTCCTTTTGGCGCCGCGCCCGTGGAGCGCGCCGCGCCCTCGCCGCGCGCCGAGCGCGAGATGTTGGCCGCGTCCGCGACCACCTCCTCCACCAGCCCGAACGTGTTCTGCAGGACGTTGCGCACCAGGTTCGACACCGACACCCCGAGCCTGGCGGCACGCTAGCGGATCTCCTCCTCGAGACCTTCGGAGACCCGGGTGTGGATCACCTTCTCCTTGCGTTCCTCGTCGCCCATCGCGCCCCTCCGCGGTTGCGTATACGATGTATACGTCGCGTGATACACGGCGATCAACCGGGGCGCAGAGATTTTCCCTCGTCGATCCAGCGCAGGAGTCGTTCGCGCTGCGCGCGCCCCGCGGCGCGACCGGCGTCGTAGGTCGCCTGCAGCTTGTCCGGGCTCGTGTAGTCCCACTTCGCGATCGGCACGTCGTGCTCGGGCGCGAGGTAGAGGCGCGTCGCCGAGACCGGCAGCGCGCCAACCGGCGCCGGGCGCGTCAAGAGCACAATCACCTGCCCTTCCTGAGCGGCCGGCGAGAGCGCGCGCAGCGGGACGTTCTCGACGAAGCCGCCGTCGACGTACGTCCGCCCGGCGCTGCGCGGCAGCCGGGTCACGAGCGGCGTCGCCGACGACGCGAGCACCGCGTCCTCGATCGCCGTCGCGTCGCCGAGCTGCTGCGCGGTCACCACCTCGAGGACGAGGCCCGGCGGCGCGGCCTCGGGTCCGTGCAGGACGCCGGCGCGCTTCCGCGCGCGATAGTCGCGCAGCGCCGCCCACAGCGACGGCACGAAGCTCGCGCCGGGCACGACGGAGGCGAGCAGGATCCGCACCGGACCCGCGGCGCGCAGACGATCGAGGTCGAGGGCGAAGTCGGGCGCTCGCAACGTGACCGGGACGCGCTGCGCGCCGGCCATCGCGATGCACGCGCCGTACGAGTCGTAGTACGGCTCGAACGCGACCACCTCGTCGCCGTGGTCGCACAGCGCGAGGACCGTGGCGGCGATGGCTTCGGTCGCTCCCGCCGTGACCAGCACCTCGGTGTCGGGATCGTAGGAGAGCTCGTAGAACCGCTTCTGGTGCTCGGCTATGGCGACGCGCAGCTCCGGGATGCCGAGGGGCGGCGGGTACTGGTTGTGGCCGGCGCGCATGGCGTCGACCGCGGCGTCCACGACCTCACGCGGCCCGTCGACGTCGGGGAAGCCCTGCCCGAGGTTGATGGCCCCAGTGCGCGCCGCGAGCGTCGACATCTCCCCGAAGATCGTCGCGCCGAACCCCTGGAGGCGATCGTTGAGGTGTGGCTGCCGGCTCACGCCACGACGATACGCGTACCGAGTGGGTCAGAGGGGCTGCGGCGTGTTGAGGAACTCGGCGTTGTCCTTCAGGATCTTGCGCTGGCTGACGGCGTCGAGCTCCTTGATCTCGACGGCGTAGTCGAGCGGCTGCGGCATGCCCTCGATGTGCGGCCAGTCGGAGCCGAAGATGACGCGATCGGCGCCCATCAGGTCGGTGACCTCGTAGGGGTCGTCCTCCCAGAACGGGTTGATCCACACGTGCTGCTTGAAGGTCTCGACCGGATCGTGGTCGTTGAACCACCACGGCATCTTCTTCTTGTGCGACTGCAGCTTCTTGAAGAGGTCGCGGAGGTACTCGCTACCGTTCTCGATCGAGCACAGGCGGAGGTTCGGGAAGCGGATGAACAGCTTCTCGAAGATGGCCTGGATCAGGAAGTCGTGCGCGGCACGCTCGATGAAGAACGACCGCACGGACGGGCCCATGTTCTGGCCGAAGCCGGCCCCGAAGAGCTCGTCGTTGACGTAGCCCTGGGAGGAGTAGCCGCTGTCACCGGCGTGCACGACGACCGGGATGCCGGCCTCGTTGACGCGGGCCCAGAACGGGTCGAAGTAGGCGTTGAACGGGGAGATGCGGCCGTGCGCCGTGTTGGCGGCGGACGGGCGCATCACGACGACGTGGGCGTCGTTGTCGAGGGCCCACTCGAGCTCGCCGACGGCGTGGTCGACGTCGGCCATGGCGATGTAAGGCGCGGCGAAGATGCGGTTCTGGTAGTTGCAGCCCCAGTCGTCCTGCAGCCACCGGTTGAAGGCGGTGAACGTGTGGGTGACCGCCTCGATGTCGTTCTTGAGGACCTCTTCGTAGAGGACGCCCAGCGTCGGGAACAGCCAGATCTTGTCGAGGCCCTGCTGGTCCATGACCTTCAGTCGGGCCTCGGACCCGCGATAGTGCGCCGGGATGGGCTCACGATCCTTCAGGAACTCGAGCGGGCTGCGGCCGCCGGCGTTGCCGCGGAAGTACTCGTGCATCGCGCCGGCCTTGGCGATGGGATCGAACGTGGGGTTGACCACCGCGTGGCTGACCCGGCCGCCGACCACGTGGTACTGGCGGCCGTTGATCTCGCACCACTGCACGCACCGGCCGGCCATCTTGGGGTCGGCGTGGCGGGTGAAGGCGTCGAGGGCCTCGTAGTAGTGGTTGTCGGCGTCGAACGCGAGGTAGTCGAGCTCCGTCATGTGGAACAGCGTACAAGAGCACCGCGGGGGGCGGTCCACCGCGCGGGCGATCCCCGGGGGCTGTCAGTGGCCCTCCGTAGTGTCGGGGCCATGACTTCCTACGTGGGTCCCGCCCGCCTCCTCGTCGACGGCACCGAGCACGATGTGGCCGTCAACCTCCACTCGTTCGTCGACCTCTCGGTCGACCCCACCCCGGTCGCCGAGGGGTGGCGCGGTGTGGTCGTCGATGCGCGGTTCGTGCCGATCACCGAGGGCGTCCGCCCGGCGGAGGTCCGCCTGCCCGACGGGCGCGCCGCGCAGGGCGTGCTCAGCGACCGCCGGCTCGAGGGCACCGGCCGCGGTCCACTCGGCTGACGCACCGAGCGGAGCGCCCGGCGGGCACCGCAGGTTTCGGAACCGCCGGGTATGCGGCAGGCTTGGGCATGGCAGCTCCGGACACCGAATCGCCCCAGACCCTCGTCGGCATCGCGTTCCCCGACGTGTTCCGGGCCCAGGAGTTCCTCACCGCGACCACCCGGCTCTCGGTCAACGGCCAGCTGAAGCTCAAGGACGCCGTCTTCGTCACGAAGAACGAAGAGGGCCACACCCTCGTCCACGAGACCGCCGACCTCCAGACCGGCCGCACCGCGGTCTCCGGCGCCGTGTGGGCCGGCATCTTCGGTCTCATCGTCGGCGGACCGGTCGGCTGGCTCGCGGGCACGGTGATCGGCGCCGGCGCCGGCGCGATCACGGCGAAGGCCGTCGACCTCGGCATCACCGACGAGTGGGTCGACTGGTTCCGTGAGGCGGTCGAGCCCGGCACGACGATCCTGGCGCTGCTGTGCGAGAACCTCGACCGCGAAGCGTTGACCCAGGAGCTGGGCCGGTTCCCCAACGCCCACCTGGTGTACGCCAACGTCGACGACGCGTGGCTCGAGCGCATGCACGACGCGCTCGGCGAGTCGATCCCGGACGTACCCGCCACGGCTGATGCGCCGCCCGCGGCGCCGTTGGGCGAACCTCCCGCCGAATAAGCGCAACCGAACGCTCCGCTCGGTCGTCATTCCCTGCGATGACCGACCCGTGACGCCCACCCCCGTGCTCGAAGACCAGCTGCGCGCCACCCTGCAGCGCCAGGCCGGGCAGGCCGCGCCCCGCGCCGACGCTGCGGACGTGCGGCGGCGGGTGCAGCGCCGTCGACGTCGTGCCGTGCCCGCCTTGGGCGCGGCGGCGGCCATCGTCGCGGGCGTCACCGTGACCATGCGCCAGCACGACGGGGCGGGCACGTCGACGGCGGCACAGCTCGTCGACGAGCGCGCGCCGTTCGCGCCGCGGCCTGGCGGAGCGCCCTACGTCGCGCTCCAGGGGTGGGACGTCACCTACTACGCCGAGATACGCCAGCACCTGCCCGACGGCACGATGCTGGCCGACGCGGAGTATCAGTGGTCCCGGGACGGTCAGTCGCTGCAGCTGCACCTCTATGCAGGCGGCGCGGACGTGTTCTCGATGCGGGTGTCCGGCGACGCGCGTAGCGACGCCGTGTTGTTCGGCCTCCCCGCGTCAGTGCTCGACTACGGCAACGGGCGCTATCGGGTGGACGTGCTCGTCGGCGACTACACGTTCGAGTTCGACGGCGAGCCGTTCGCGGGCCTCGAGGAATTCCTCACGACCATTGGTGTCACCACGCCGACGGACAGTGCGCCTCCCACGGCGGTGACATCGCCGCCGCTCGACGTCGCTATCGAGTCGATCGGCGCGCCAGCGAACGCCACCATCCCGCCTGCGACGGCGGCGGCAGCGGTCACGACGGCCGAGACCTCAGAAGGGAAGTGAGCGCGGCGACGTCGGTGACGACGTCGAGGCCGTCGCGCTCGCGCAGCCAGTCGACGTTGCGACGGTGGAGGTCCTCGCCGGCGTCGAACCGGTTGGCGTAGACGACCACCGGCGCAACCGGCGCGAGTGCGTCGACGGACAAGCGCACGGCGTTGATCGTGCCGAGCCCGGCGTCGGCGACGAGCACGAGGTGACCGGGCGCGAGCGCGGCGGCGAGCGCTACCCCGTCGCCGTCCGCCGCCATCGGGCTGCGCGGTCCACCGGCCAGCTCGACGAACCCGATGTCGGTGCCGGCCACCCAGCCCGCCGTGACCTCGGCGACGAGGTCCGCGACGGTGAACGGCGGCCGGCCGAGCACGTCGGCCGACATCGGCGGGGCCATCGGCGTCTCGTACCAGCGGTGCGGTGGGCAGACCAGCGCGGGCTCCTCCCCCGTCGCCCGCCCGAGCAGCTCGGCGTCGGTGCACCCGCGATCCGCCGCGGCGAAGGACTGCGCGGGCTTGCGTGCCGCGACGCGCACCCCGAGATCGCGCAGCGCGCTCGCCACCGCGACGGTCGCCCAGGTCTTGCCGACCTCGGTGCCCGTGCCGGCCACCACGACAAGCGTCGCGGGGCGCGTCACGACGGCAGCAGCGTCAGCTCGCGCAACGCGGCCACGAGCGCTGCGACCTGCGCCGGCGTGTGCGCGGCTGACATCGCGATTCGCAGCCGCGACGTGCCGGGCTCGACGGTGGGCGGGCGGATCGCCGGCACGAGCAGCCCTCGAGCGAGCAGCGCGTCGGACGCGCGCATGGCGTCGAGCTCGTCGCCGACGACAATCGGCACGATCGGCGACGGGTTGCCGGGGCACAGCTGATCGATGTTGGCGCGAAGGGTCGACCGCAGCGCATCGCCTACGTCGCTGCGCACCACGCGGACGGCGGCGAGCGCGGCCGCGGAATCGGCCGGTGCCGGCGCAGTGGTGAAGATGAATGACCGCGCGGTGTTGCGCAGCAGGTCGATCTGCGCGCGCGTGCCGGCCACGAAGCCGCCGACCGAGCCGAGGGTCTTGGACATCGTGCCCACGATGATCACGTCGTCGGCGATCGGCGAGGGTGGGCCGAGAACTGCATGGGCTTCGTCCAGCACCAGCAGGGCGCCGCGCGCCCGGCACAACGCCGCGAGCTCCTTCACCGGCGCGGCATCGCCGTCCATCGAGAAAACGGAGTCGCTCACGACGATGGCGCCGTCGTGCACGTCGAGCAGCTTCTCGACGCGGCGCACGTCGCCGTGCGGGTAGATCTCGACCGACGCCCGCGCGAGGCGCGCGCCATCGATGATCGATGCGTGGTTGAGCGCGTCGCTCAGGATGACGGTGCCCGGGCGCCGGCCGAACGCGGTCAGCACCCCGACGTTCGCCATGTAGCCGGTCGGGAACAGGACGGCGTCTTCGGTGCCCTTCCACTCGGCGAGTGCTTCCTCGAGCTCGCGGTGCACTGGCCGAGAGCCGACCACGAGCCGTGATGCCCCGGACCCCGAGCCGTACCGCTCCAGCGCGTCACGCGCGGCACCGATCACGGCAGGGTGTTGCGACAAGCCGAGGTAGTCGTTCGATGCGTACGACACGACGGAGCGGTTCGACCCGGCAACAAAGGTTGACGGTGCACCGTCGGCGAGGTCGCGGATCGTTCGCCATTGACCTCGATCGCGGATCTGCTCCGCGCTGGCGCGCACCCAATCCGACCAGGTCATGCGCCGGTCACCTCGTCGATCGCGGCACCGAGGACATCGACGATGCGATCGATCTCGTCGGCCGTGATCGTGAGCGGTGGCATCACGACGATTACGTCGCCGAGGGGCCGGATGAGCACGCCGCGCGCGACGCAGGCCGCGCTGACGCGACGACCCCAGCGGAGGCCATCGGCCGGCGGGGCGAGCTCGATGCCGGTCATCAGGCCGCGTCGGCGGATCTCGCGCACCGCAGGCGTGGCGCTCAGTCGCGCGGTCAACGCGGCCCCGAGCTGCTCGCCGCGCTCCCGGACGTTGCGCAGCACGTCCCACTCGTCGATGAGCTCCAGGTGGCGCAGCGCGACGGCAGCAGCGAGCGCGTTGCCGCTGTAGGAGTGTCCGTGCGAGAACGTCTTGGGGCCGAGGTCTTCGCCAAGGAACGCGTCGAAGACGCGGCGGCTCGCGACGGTGGCGGACATCGGCAGGTACCCGCCCGTGATGCCCTTGCCGATGCAGAGCAGGTCGGGACGCAGCCCGCACTGCTCCGACGCGAAGAGGGTGCCCGTGCGACCGAAGCCGGTGGCGACCTCGTCGCAGATGAGCAGCACGCCGGTCTCGCGGCACGCTTCGGCCAGCACGCCGAATGAGTCGGGTTGCTGCACGAGCATCCCGTTCGCGCCCTGCACCAGCGGCTCGATGACGACCGCGGCGAGCCGCGTTGCGTGCTCGCGCACCAATGACGCCGCAACGCGCAACCCGTCGGGATCGTCGTAGCCGGGCGAGCGGACGACCGCGAAGCGCAGCGGGTCGAACATCGATGTGCCGAAGCCGCCGTCACCGACGGAGAGCGACCCGACGGTGTCGCCGTGGTAGGCGTTGCCCAACGCGAGGTAGCGGTCGCGGCCGGCGACGCCGCTGTTGACCCAGTACTGGAACGCGATCTTGAGCGCTTGCTCGACGGCCGACGCGCCGTCGGACGCGAACAGGAAGTGCGGCGAGTCGACGGGGACGCGCGGCGCCAGCGCCTCCGCCAGCTCGACGACGACGCGGTTGCCGTTGCCGAGCATCGTCGTGTGCGCCACGAGGTCGAGCTGGTCGCGCACCGCTTGGTCGAGCTCTGGCACGCGGTGGCCGAGGGTGGTCACCCACAGCGACGAGATCGCGTCGAGGTAGCGACGGCCCTCGACGTCGATGATCTCCCGACCCTCGGCACGCTCCACGATGACCGGCGAGTTGTCGGCGTACGCGGCCATCTGCGTGAAGCCGTGCCAGACCACCGCGGCGTCACGTTCGATCCAGTGCTGCTGGTCCACCGAAGTCCTCCCGATACCGACAGCGTGTCCGACTTGGGAGCGCCGCGACCAGTTACCGTCCGTTTCGCCAGTCACGGCAACAGGGGGACGAGATGCAGCTGTGGTCCGACGAGATCGACGCGATGCGCGACGAGGCCCGCCAGGTGGTCGCGGCCGGCATGGCCGCCATGGCCGAGACGTTCCAGGCGTCGGGCCCGCCGCCCTCGGACCGCCAGGAGCGCGTGCAGCAATCACGTGACCTGATGGCGCGCTCCTACTACCCCGTCCCCGAGGCGGAGGTGCGGGAGATCGCGGGCGTGCCGTGCCGAGTGTTCCGGCCGTCCGGCCCGGCGACCGCCATCTACCTGCACTTCCACGGCGGCGGCATGATGCTCGGCGCACCCGAGATGAACGACGGCGGGAACCTCGACCTCAGCCGCCGCCACAGCATGGCCGTCGTGTCGGTCGACTACCGCCTCGCCCCGGAGCACCCGTTTCCCGCCGGCCCCGATGACGGCGTCGCCGTCGCCCGCTGGTTGCTCGACGAGGGAGCATCGGAGTTCGGCTCGGAGCGCCTCCTCACCGGGGGCGAGTCCGCGGGCGGGTACATGGCCGCCGCGGTCCTGCTGCGCATCCGTGACGAGCTTGGTGCGATCGACCGCGTAGCCGGGGCCAACCTCGTGTTCGGCGTCCACGACTGGGGTCGGTCGCCCAGCCAGCGCGGCCTGCGCTCCCACGAGGGCCCCGACATGCTCACCCCGGAGGGCATCGAGTTCTTCGCGGACTGCTACCTACCCGGCCTCACGGACGACGAGCGGCGCGACCCGTCGATCTCGCCCGCGTTCGCCGACCTCCGCGGCCTGCCGCCGGCGCTGCTGAGCGTCGGCACGTGCGACCACCTGCTCGACGACACGCTGCTGTTGGGATCGCGCTGGGCGGCCGTCAACGGCAACGCCGAGCTCTTCGTCGCCCCCGATCTGCCGCACGGCTTCATGGCGTTCCCGTGCGGGATCACGACCGCATGGGCGGAACGCACCAACGCGTGGTTCGCCGCGCGGCTGTGACCCGGTCGCTCAGCGAGCGCTGAGGCGCGTGAGGATGTCGAACACCGCGGGATCCGCATCGGGCCCGTACGCGGACACGACGATGCCGCGGGCCGCGCAATCGGGGCACAGGATGCCGAAGACGACCGCTTCGTCGCCGGGATCGGTGTTGCCCTCGAAGCGGAAGGTGCGTTCGACGACGAGGCGCTCCGGCTGGTGCCCGCCGCCGCACGCGCCGCAGTGGACACCGTCGGCATCGAGCGAGAAGTTGCCGTCGTAGCCCTCGGCTTCGAGATCTCGGATCGCCTCGGTGACGGTTTCGGGCGTGTCCATCCCCTGAGCCTAAGCGGAAGGCCGACGAAGGAGGCCTGAAGCCGATCCGACCCGGCAGGCACCGCGCGCCCTGGCCGTTGCTGCCTAGGGTCCTCCCCGTCGAACGACGGAGAGGGGCAAACACGAATGGCCGATGTGTTCGGACTAGAGGGGAAGCCGGCGCTGGTGATCGGTGCGGGCTCGGGGATCGGACGAGCGACGGCGCTGCTGCTCGCGCAGGTGGGCGCGAACGTCGCGGTCGCCGACGTCGACGCCGCGCGCGCCGCAGATGTGGCGAAGGAAGTCGAGGCGCTCGGCGTCAAGGCCGTGACCGTGGCGGGTGACGTCATGGATCCCGCCGGTGCCGAGGCCGTCGTCGGGCAGGCGCACGAGGCGCTCGGCGGACTCGAGGTGGTGATCAACATCGTCGGTGTCGCGGGTTGGGTGGACCTGCTGAGCATGGACCTCGAGTCGTGGGAGCTGGACCTTCGCCGCAACCTGACGCATCACCTCTTCGTCGGGCAGGCGGCCGCGCGGCGGATGATCGCCGACGGTGTCGCGGGCCGGCTCGCGCTCGTGGCCTCGGTGAGCGGCATCTACGGCGCCCCGAACCACGCCGCGTATGGCGCCGCCAAGGCGGGGGCGATGGCGCTCGCGCGCAGCATGGCGAACGAATGGGGCCCGCACGGCATCCGCATCAACGCGGTCGCGCCCGACGTCATCGCCACCCCACGCGTGCTCGCAGGCTTCGAGGAGCGCGGCGTCGCCGACATCGACCAGATCGTGCGCGACGACGGCATGCCGCTCGGTCGTTGGGGTCGCCCCGAGGAGATCGCCGGACCGCTCGTGTTCCTCGTGTCCGACCTCGCCGGGTTCATGACGGGCCAGACGCTGGTCGTCGACGGCGGCACGCAAGCGCGGTTCCCGCACGGCGGGCCCAAGCCGTTCACCGAGGACGCCGGGGACGCTCGATGAGCTCCGATCCTGCGTACAGCACGCTGCCGGCGACGGGCTCGCACGACGTCGCCATCGGGGGTGCGCTCATCTCGATGGTCGAGCCCCACCCCGGCACCGAGCGGGCGTACAACCGCTGGTACGAGGACGATCACTACTACTCGGGCGCGTTGGCGATGCCTTGGATGTTCGCCGGGAAGCGGTTCGTCGCGACGCGCGATCTGCAAGTGCTGCGCTACCCCGATGACTCCACGGTCGCGGTCCCGGTCAGCGCGGGCTGCTACCTCCACCTCTACTGGATCACCCGAGGGAGGGTCGAGGATCACGTCCGGTGGACGGCCGCAACGAACAACCGCCTGCGCGCCGAGAACCGCATCCACCTCGAGCGGACCCACGTGTTCACGGCGTTCCACGACTTCGCCGGGTCGCTCGGACGCGACCCCGACGGGCCGCGTGACTTCCACACGCTCGACCGGGGCTACCCGGCCGTGCTGTTCGAGATCATCGATGCGGCGGAGCGCGGCGACCGCGACGAGCTCGGCGCGTGGATCGAGCAGGAGTACGTGCCCTGGGTGCAGAGCCGTCCGCACTCCCCTGTCGCCCATTCGGTGTGGTTCACGCCGCAGCCCCTGCCGGCCGACAAGCAACCCGACGTCGCCGATCTACCGGGCATCGACCGCCGGTTCACCGTTGTGCACTTCCTCGAGGAGGATCCGCGCCTGCACTGGGCCACCCAGTTCGCGCAGCACGGTGACCAGGTGCAACAGCGTGGTCTCGGTCGCATGGAGCTGTGCGCGCCGTTCATCGCAGTGGTGCACGGCACGGATCGCTACGTCGACGAGCTTCGATGAACTTCCGTGGAACAGCGGCATGTGTCCGAGTGCGTTCGGGTAACGAACTCGGCATGCTCCGAGCCGTGACCTTCGTCGACGCGCGCATCCACGCACGGCAACCGAGCCGTAGCACGCGCCTCGGGAAGCCCGTGCTCGTGCTGCTCGACCGGCGCCCGATGGGCACCCAGCACTGATCGCCCCCACCCAGGAGGACCTCGACCATGCCGTTGACGACCACCGGAGGCATTCCGCTCGAGGTCCACCTGGGGCCTGACGAATGGGCCGACGCGCTTCGCCGCGACGCGGCCGCCGGACTGCAGGGAACGCCGAAGGAGCTGCCGCCGACGTGGCTCTACGACGATCGCGGCAGCGAGCTCTTCGAGGAGATCACCCGCCTCCCGGAGTACTACCCGACCCGCGCCGAGCGTGCGATCCTGCTCGAGCACGCCGCGGACATCGCGGATCTGAGCGGTGCCGACACACTCGTGGAGCTCGGCGCTGGCACGTCCGAGAAGACACGGGTGCTGCTCGACGCACTCGCGGCGACGGGCAAGCTCCGGCGCTTCGTGCCCTTCGACGTGGCCGAGCCGACGCTCGTCGCCACCGCCGAGGCCGTCGCCGAGGAGTACCCCGACGTCGACGTGCTGGCGGTGGTCGGCGATTTCCGCCGTCATCTCGGCACGCTGCCGCGCGGCGGACGACGGCTCGTCGCGTTCCTCGGCGGCACGATCGGCAACCTGCGGCCGAACGAGCGCGAGGACATGTTCCGATCGCTGTCGTCGACGATGGCACCCGGCGACTCGTTGCTGCTCGGCACCGACCTGGTGAAGGACCGGAAGCGTCTCGTCGCGGCCTACGACGACTCGGCCGGCGTCACTGCAGCGTTCAACAAGAACGTGCTGGCGGTGCTCAACCGCGAGCTCGGTGCCGACTTCGACCTCGATCGCTTCGATCACGTGGCGTGCTTCGACGAGCACCACCAGTGGATCGAGATGTGGCTGCGATCGAAAGGCGAGCAGACCGTCACGGTGCCGGCACTCGATCTGGAGCTGCACTTCGCGGACGGCGAGCAGCTGCGGACGGAGATCAGCGCGAAGTTCACGCCCGAACGGATCCACGCGGAGATGCAGGCAGCCGGCTTTCGGGTCTGCGAGTGGTGGACGGACGAGCCCGGCGACTACGCGCTCACCTTGGCGGCGCGATGACGGCGCTCGACTTCTGCACCGTACGCGACGCGACGGAGCGACTCGCGGCGCCCCTGAGCGCCGAGGACCAGACCGTGCAATCGATGCCGGACACCAGTCCGACCAAGTGGCACCGCGCGCACACGACGTGGTTCTTCGAGACGTTCGTGCTCGGCCCGAACGCTCGCGGCTACACGGCGTTCGATCCCGCGTTCGCGTACCTGTTCAACTCGTACTACGAGGCGGCGGGGCCGCGTCATTCGCGTCCACAACGCGGGCTCATCACGAGACCTGGGGTCGAGGAAGTGGCCGCCTACCGCCGGCACGTCGACGCCGCCATGCTGGACCTGCTGAACCGCGACCTCCCGCCCGATGTCGGAGCGCTCGTGCAGCTCGGGCTGCACCACGAGCAGCAGCACCAGGAGCTGCTGGTGATGGACATCACGCACGTGCTGTCCAGCAGTCCGTTGCTGCCCGCCTACGGCGCGCTGCCGTGGTCGTATGCGCCGGCGCCGCTCGACTCGGGTTGGTTGCCTCATCCCGGCGGCGTGGTCGAGATCGGCTCGGCCGGCGACGGCTTCGCCTATGACAACGAGGGACCGCGCCACGAGTTGCTGCTGCAGCCGTTCGAGATCGCGAGCGGGCTCGTGACGAACGACCAATGGGGGGCGTTCATCGACGATGGCGGCTACCGGCGCGCGGAGCTCTGGATGTCCGACGGCTGGGCCACCGCGCAAGCCGAGCGCTGGACCGCTCCCGCCTACTGGCACGAGGTGGACGGCGCCCTTCAGGTGTACGGACCCGCGGGGCTCCAGGCGCTCGACCCCGACGCGCCGGTCTCGCACGTCAGCTGGTACGAGGCGGACGCGTTCGCCCGATGGGCCGGCGCGCGCCTGCCGCTCGAAGGCGAATGGGAGGCGCTCGCGCCAGAACCCGATGCCGACGACGCCGCAGGGTGGTACGGGGCCGTGTGGCAGTGGACCGCGAGCCCGTACATCGCGTACCCGGGCTTTCGACCCGCGGCCGGTGCGGTCGGTGAGTACAACGGCAAGTTCATGGTGAACCAGCAGGTGCTGCGCGGAAGCTGCCTCGCGACGCCACCGGGACACGCACGTCGGACGTACCGCAACTTCTTCCCCGCGCATTCGCGCTGGCCGTTCTGCGGCGTCCGCCTCGCTCGCGACGTCTGACGGCCTGACGACGAGACGACAGCGTGTCGTAGCCTCGCGCCGTGGGCGGGATGCGGGCGCAACGCGGGCCGTTGTACGACGACATCGGTGTGGGCTACAGAACCACGCGGCGAGCGGACGGCCGCGTGGTGGCGTCGTCCGAGCGCTTACCTCGATCCGACGGTGCGCGCCGGCATTTCGGGAATCGCACGCCTACCCGACGAGGTCGTCGCCCGCGCGATGGACCGACTGGCCGCTGATCTGCGCACTGGGGCATGGAACGAGCGCCACGGCGCCCTCTTCGAGCGTGATGAGGTCGACGCCGGCTATCGCATCGTCGTGGCGACCGGCCGTTGACTCGGGAGCGGGCACCGCTACCGTCGCGCGACATGTCCGATCAGGCTCGCTGGACATCCGATCAGGCGCACTGGACGATCGCCCTCCCATCACCGCGGCTCGAGCCGACGCCGCGGCACATCCGGGTGCGAGCGGGTGAGACGGTCATCGCCGACAGTCACCGCGCGCTGCTTCTCGCGTGGTACGGGCCCGGGATGCTGCCGACCTACTGCCTCCCTCCCGACGACGTGCGCACCGACCTGTTCATCGCGTCGCCGACGCATGGCGACGACCGTGAAGACCTCGTCGACCACGACATCGTCGTGGACGGCCAGCGCATCGCCCGAGCCGCGCGCCACATCCGCGCGTCCACGCCACCTCTGCACGCGGTCGACGGCCATTGGACGTTCACCTGGGACGCCGGTGTGTCGTGGTTCGAAGAGTCGCTGGAAGTCCACGTCCACGCGCGCGATCCGTCGAAGCGCGTCGATGTCCTCCCGAGCGATCGGCACATCCGCGTCGAGATCGAGGGTGTCGTCGTCGCCGAGTCGCGACGCCCCCACGCGCTCTTCGAGACGACGTTGCCGACACGGTGGTACCTGCCGTACGAGGACGTTCGCCACGACTTGCTCGTGCCGTCGGACTCCGGGACTCGCTGCCCATACAAGGGCACCGCCCGCTACTGGTCGGTGCGGATCGGCGAAGCGGTCCACCGCGACCTCGCGTGGAGCTACCCCGAGCCGGTGATCGAGTGCCCGCGCATCGCCGGGCTCGTGGCGTTCTACAACGAGCGCGTCGACCTCATCGTCGATGACGTCGCGCAACCGAGGCCGCGCACGCCCTGGAGCTGATCTGGACTAGTCCGCTGTCGTGCTCGCGCTCGCGCCGTCCCCGGCCGCGGCGACCGCGCCGGACTGCGAGAGGACGACACGGAAGATGGTGCGGCCCGGCGCCGAGATGACGCTGATCTCTCCCGCATGGCCTTGGACGACGATGTTGTAGCTGATGTTGAGACCGAGCCCGGTCCCCTGCCCGGGCGGCTTCGTGGTGAAGAACGGGTCGAACACCCGCTCCGCGACGCCGGGTGCCATGCCGGGCCCGTCGTCCTCCATCTCCACGGCCACGCCGTCGCCCGCGGGTTCGGTGCGCACGACGAGCGTGCCTCGACCGTCGGTGGCATCGACTGCGTTCGTGATGAGGTTGGTCCACACCTGGTTGAGCTCGGTGCCGCGCACCGCGACCTGCGGGAGACCGTCGGCGTACGCACGTCGAACGGTCATGTCCTTCAGCTGTGACTGCAGCAGCACCAACGTGCTCTCGATGCCTTCGGTGACGTCGACGATCTGGATCGTGCCGCGGTCGAGGTACGAGTAGGACCGCATCGCCGCGACGATGTCGCTGATGCGCTGTGCGCCGGACCCGATGATCTCCGCAAGGCCCGTCGCTTCATTGCCCTGCGCGAGCAACGCGAGCACCGCCGCGAGCTTCGCCGGGGGGAACGTTTCGCCGAGCTGCTCGAGATCGTCGACCACGACGCCCATCGACACGAACGACGACGCGAGCTCCCAGGGCTGTTCGACGCCGCGGTCGTCGAGCCAGTCCTCCATCGCCTGCTCGCGATCGGACTGCTCGATCGCCGAGAGTCGACCGAGCCCGTCGGGCCGCGGCGAGAGCAGCGCGTCGAGCGACGCGCCCGCGCCGTCACCGTCGGCCATCGTGAGCTCGATGCCACGGCGGCGGAGGTCCAACAACGTCGGCTCGAGCTGCGAGGCGGCCCGCCGAACCGCCGCGGCCGGGTTGTTCAGCTCGTGCGCGACCCCGGCGGCCAGCGTGCCGAGGGTGGCGAGCTTCTCGCGCTCGCGGAGCATGACGGTCTGGTCGAGGTACGCGAGCTCCAAGGCGCGCAGCTGCGATCGCGCCCGGACGAACGACACCAGCATCGCGAACGCGATCGTCGACACCGCACCGATGTTCATGACGAAGAGCGTGGAGATGAGCCAGTGCGGCATGCCGCCGTCCGCGGACAACGACGGTTGCGCGACGCCGGCGACGACGACCGCGCCGAGGAAGATCGCGAACCACACCACCGCTTCGCGCGGCGACGTGAACAAGACGGCGAAGAGCGGCCCGAGCAGCGCCCACAGCACGACCGCGCTCCCGTTGACGAAGCCACCGAGCGTGAGCTGGAGGAAGAACGGCAGGGCGACGATCAACGCCAGCTCGACGACCTGGTAGGCACGGAAGTCCCGGAGGCGACGGAGGAGCAGGAGGTTCGCCGTCGACAGCGCGGCGTAGACGAGGGGCATCAGGGCGGCGAGCCCCTCCCCGGCTGCGAGGTAGATCGCTCCCCAGACGACACCGGCCGGGATGATCAGCGTCATCGCGAGCGTGAACTGCGCCTTCTGCACGCGCGCGTCGTCCGAGTCGCCAGGCTCGCACGCGAACGGTTCGAACATCGCGACGAGCCCACGGAACCGCAGTCTCGGAGCCACCGAGCGGCGATCTTACGGTCGCCCGCGCCGGCACGGCGCGTGCCGCCTCAGGCCGCGGAGCTCGGGGCCTCTCGGGTCTCCGGGAACAGAAGGTCGAGGAAGCGTGCGACCGTCGGTCGCGGCTCGTGGTTCGCGAGGCCGGGCTGCTCGTTGGCTTCGATGATCGTGTAGCTCGGCCGGTCGACGGCCGGGACGATCAAGTCGACGCCCACGACCGGGATGTCGATCGCCCGGGCCGCAGTGCACGCGGCCTCAGCGAGCGCGGGGTGGATCTCGTCGGTCACATCCTGCATCGTGCCGCCGGTGTGCAGGTTCGCCGTGCGCCGAACGACGAGCTCCTGGCCCAGGGGCAAGACGCTGTCGAGCCCGAAGCCCGCGTCGCGGACCACGAGCTCGGTGGTGTCATCGAGGGGGATGGTGGACGCGCCCGCGGTCTCGGCCTCGCGTTCGCGACTGAGCGCGACCACGAGGTCGGCGACGGTGTCGAGCCCGTTGCCGACGACGAAGGGCGGACGGCGGACCGACGCCGCGACCACCTCGTCGCCGATGACGACGATGCGGAGGTCGTCGCCGTCGCACCTCGCTTCGAGGAGCACGTCCGGGCAGACAGACTGCGCGGCCGCGAGCGCGCGCCCGAGCTCGTCCGCAGCCGTCACGCCGACGGTGATGCCCCAACCCTGTTCCCCGCGCGCCGGCTTGACGACGATGTCGCCCCAGTCCGCGACGAACCTCATGTCTTCGTCGTCGAAGGTGGCAAGGCGCCCCGGCGCGACCGAGAGCCCCGCGCGCACCAGCACGTCGCGCGTGACCGCCTTGTGATCGCAGCGCCGAAGCGCCGTCGCCGACGTCAACTCGGACATCGACTCGATGGTCACGATGCTGCGATCGCGGCGCGTCAGGCGGAGCTCACCGCGCTCACCGTCGATCACCTCGACGCGGATGCCGCGCTCGATCGCTGCGTCGATGATCACCTGCGTGTAGCGGTTGCAACCGTGGTACCCCTCTGGCTCGCTCGACGCAGGCTTGCCGGCGCTCACGCGACGGCGCGCTCGCCGTCTCCGGCGGCGAGCTCGTCGGGCTGCAGGGCCGCGACGGCGGTGACGCGCTGCGCCTCGGCAACGATCCAGGCGAACAGCAGGCGATGCGGCGCGTGATCGGTGAGCAGCTCCGGATGCCACTGCACGCCGAGCACTGGTCGCGAGTCGTCGGTCTCGACGGCCTCGATCGTGCCGTCCTGCGCCCAGGCAACGGCGCGGAGCCCGTCACCCACCTCTGCCACCGCCTGGTGGTGCAGCGTGTTCGCGCCGACGGTCGCCGTCTCGACCGCGTCTGCGAGCTTGCTCGTCGGGTCGAGCTCGACGGTGTGCACGACCTCGCTCCACCGTTCGTTCGCGCGGTGCACGTGGTCGGAGATCGACGGGAGGTCCTGCACGAGCGTGCCGCCGCAAGCGACGTTCAGCACCTGAGAACCGCGGCAGATGCCGAGGATCGGGGTGCCGCGTCGGAGTGCGGCGCGCACGAGCGCGATCTCCCATGCGTCGCGGGACTCGTCGACGCCCCCGACCTCGGGGACCGCTTGCTGTCCGTACCGCGCGGGGTCGACATCGCCACCGCCGCTCAACACGAGCGCATCGACGGCGTCGAGCGTGGCCTCGACCAACGACGGGTCGAGGATCGGGAGCACCATCGGCAGTCCACCGACATCTGTCACCGCATCGGCGTAGGCGCGATTGAGCACGTCAGCCGGGCGATCGCCGTTGCTGCCGGGGGAGGCAGTGATCCCGATTCGGGGCAACATCTCGTGCACCGTACCGGCGCGAGCGTTTCTGATCTGTTTCTTGGCCGCAAAGTCTGCGTGACGTCGGTTCATGTCCTTCACCTGATCGAGTGAGCTTGGAACCACAGCTCCAGCAGCCCGATCTGCCAGAGCTTGTTGTATCGGAGCGTCGTGAGCTCGTTGGGGTGCTCGAGGCGATGCGTGACCTGGTCGTCGCGGAACAGGCCGCGCTGGCGCGCGCATTCGCTCGCCAACGCGTCGCGCAGCATGTCCACGTACGGTCCTTCTAGGTGGATCAGCGGCGGCACCGGGAAGTAGCCCTTCGGCCGATCGATGACCTCGTGGGGCACGACGCGCCGAGCGATGTCCCTGAGCACGCCCTTGCCGCCCTGACCCAGCTTCATGGGCAACGGCGCGGCCGTTGCGACCTCGACGAGCTCGTGATCGAGGAACGGGACCCGTGCTTCGACACCCCATGCCATCGAGGTGTTGTCGACCCGCTTGACCGGATCCTCGACCAGCATGACGCGGGTGTCGATGTCGAGTGCACGCTGCACCGGAACGCAATCACCGAGCGTCGCGAAGTGATCCGCGATGAACGCTAGGCTCTCGTCGCGAGACGCGAGGTGGTCGGGCACCACGAGCGCTTCGATCTCGGCGTGGTCGTTGTCGACGAACGCCGCGGCGTAGGCCTCGATGCCGTCGCCTTGTACCTCTGCGAGACGCTGGTACCAGTGGTAGCCGGCGAACACCTCGTCGGCGCCCTGACCTGATTGCACGACCTTGAGGTGGCGGCCCACCTCCTGCGACAGGAGGTGGAACGCGACCACGTCGTGGCTGATCATCGGCTCGCTCATCGCCGCGATCACATCGGGGATGACCTCGAGCACGCGATCGGTCGGAACCGCGATGCGGTGGTGGTCGGTGGCGAAGCGCGACGCGACGATGTCGGACCATCGGAACTCGTCGCCCTCCTCGTCCCCGATGGTGTCGAAGCCGATGCTGAACGTCGAGAGGTCGCGTTGTCCTTCCTCGCTCAACAGGCCGACGATCATGCTCGAGTCCAGACCGCCGGAGAGCAGGACACCGACGGGGACGTCCGCGACCATTCGCCGGCGCACGGCGGTCCGCAGCCGTGCCTCGACCTCCGCCTCCCAGTCGTCGCGACTCCAGTGCGCCTGGGCTGCGCTCGGTGCGAGCGGCGGGGTCCAGTACGTACGCTGACGCTGGGTGCCGTCCGGTTCGATGCGAAGAGTGGTCGCCGGGGGCAACTTCTTCACGCCGTTGAGCATCGTGCGTGGCGCGGGCACGACCGAGTGGAAGCTGAGGTAGTGGTGCAGCGCGACGGGGTCGACGCCGCAGTCGACGTCCGGCGCGGCGAGCAGAGCCGGCAGCGTCGATGCGAAGCGCACGACACCGCGCTGCTCCGCGAGGTACAGCGGCTTGACACCGAGCCGGTCACGGGCGAGCAACGCACGACCGCTGCGCATCTCGACGACGCAGAACGCGAACATCCCGGCGAGGCGATCGACCAGGTCGTCGCCCCATTCGCGGTAGCCCTTGAGCAGCACCTCGGTGTCACTCGACGAGCGAAACCGATGACCGGCGCGCTCCAGCTGCACTCGCAGCTCGCGGTAGTTGTAGATGCAGCCATTGAAGACGACGACCAGTCCGAGCTCGTCGTCGACCATCGGCTGATCGCCCCGGTCGGACAGGTCGATGATCGCGAGCCGTCGGTGTCCGAGCGCGACCGACCCGCAGGACCACGCCCCGGATCCGTCCGGCCCGCGCGACACGAGCCGGTCGGTCATGCGAGCGACGACATCGGGGTCGGCGATCCGGTCGTCGGTCCGGATCTCACCCACGATGCCACACATGTCTGCTCCCTCCAGCTGAGGGAAGGGGATACCCAGACAGCGCGAGCGCGAAGCGAAGTCGCCAGGAACGCGTCAGCTGCGACGGGGCGTTTCTCGCGCGGCGACGAGGGGGAGAGTACGGGTCCAACGATCGGAGGCGATCACGGACGCGATAACGATGGGCGTGGAGGAGGAGTTCCTCGTCGTCGACCGCGCGTCGCGCGCCCTGGCACCTTGCTCCGACAAGCTCGTGAGCGCGGCGCGCCCCGCGATGGGCGATGCAGTCTCACCTGAACTGAACCTCTGCCAGATCGAGACCGCATCGGGCGTGTGCTCGACGACCGACGAGCTCCGGGCCGACCTCGTGCGCACGCGGTCGGATCTCGGCGGCGCGGCGGAATCGATCGGCTGCGCGATCGCCGCCACCGGGACGCATCCGTTCTCATCGTGGGAGGACCAGCGCGTCAACGCCGGCATCGAGCGCTACCACGAGATGGAGGAGCGCTACCAGGTCGTCGCGCGCCAGCAGGTGATCTGCGGCTGCCACGTCCACGTCGGCATCGACGACCCCGACCTCGCGATCGAGGTGATGAACCGCTCCCGCCCGTGGTTGCCGACGCTGCTCGCGCTGTCGGCGAACTCACCGTTCTGGCACGGCGTGAACACCGGGTTCGCGAGCTACCGCACACAGGTCTGGCAGCGATGGCCGACGTCGGGCATGCCGCCGCACATGGTGAGCCGAGCCGCCTACGACGCGCTCATCGCGGAGCTCGAGACGATCGACGCGATCCAAGACGCCACGTACGTCTACTGGTACGTGCGTCCCTCGGCGCGCTACCCGACGGTCGAGTTCCGACCGTGCGACGTGTGCCTCGACGTGGACGACACGGTCGCCATCGCCGCGCTCGTGCGCGCGCTCGCCTGGGCGTGTGCGCGGGACGCTCTGGTCGGCGCGCCGACCGTCACGCGCTCGAGCGAGACCATGAACGCGTCGATATGGCGCGCGGCGCGCTACGGCCTCGACGGCGATCTGGTGGATGCGCGGGTGATGTCGGTGCAGTCCGCGTCCGCCGCGGTCGACGCGCTGCTCGAGTACGCCGCAGCCGGGCTGGAGCTCCACGGTGACACGGGACTGGTGCACGAGCAGATCGGCACGATCGTCGCTCGCGGGAACGGCGCTAGCCAACAACGCCGCGCGCACGTACGGGCCGACGGCAACACCGCCGCCGTCGTCGACTACCTCGTGGAGCGCACCACCGCGCGCTGATCAGCGTTGGTTCTCGTTGAAAGGGCGGTCGCCCTTGATGGTGACCCGGTGCATGACGCGCCGTTCGTAGTAGTCGGGCACGGCGTAGTGCTGAACACACCGGTTGTCGAAGAGCACGACGTCGCCTTCGGCCCAGCGCACACGGCACTGCACCTCGGGAGAACGCGCCATGTCGTAGAGCAGGGCGAGCACGACCTCGCTCTCGCGCTCGCTCACGCCCTTGATGTATGCGGTGGACGCAGCGTTGACGTAGAGGAGCGGCCGTCGCGATTCGGGATGGGTGCGCACGACCGGGTGCTCGACCGGCGGGAGGCGCCGGCGCATCTCCTCGACGTCGAAGTCGGCGTTGCCTCGCTGGACGGCGCGGGTGACGCTGCCCGTGACGTCGTGGACGGCCACCAGCCCGTCGACGTAACGCTTCATCGGCTCGCTCAACGCGTCGTACGCGGCGTACATGCTCGCGAAGCACGTGTCGCCGCCCACGCTGGGGATGCGAACGGCCTTGAGCACCGACCCCATCGGCGGCGTCGCTATGTAGGAGTTGTCGCTGTGCCAGAGATCGGCGCCGTCGCCCTTCGGGTGCGTCTGATCGAGCACGTTGATCTCGGGAGGCCCCCCGTGGCGCGTCGCCACCGGCGGCAGGTGCACCTCGCCGAACTGCTCCGCGAACGCGATGTGTTGCTGCTCGTCGAGCGACTGGCCGCGGAAGACCAAGACCATGTGGCGCAGCAGCGCGTCCTTCACCGCGCCATGGAGCTTCTCGCCGAGTGGCCGGCGCAGGTCGACGCCGGACACCTCCGCGCCGATCTCCGCGGTCATCGGCTCGATCGTCAGCACACCGATGTCGTCAACGCTCATGCCGGACGCTCCCCTGTGATCGTGACGCGGTGCATCACGCGTCGGTGACCGCTGTAGTCGGGCACCGCGTAATGCTGCGTGCAGCGGTTGTCCCAGAAGGCAACCGAGCCGGGCTCCCAGCGGAAGCGCACCTGGAAATCCGGGCGCTGCACGTGCTGGAGGAGGAAGGGCAGCAGCACGTCGCTCTCCTCCTTCGAGATGCCATGGATCCGCGTCGTGAAGTTGTTGTTGACGTACAAGCTCCGGCGACCCGTGACTGCGTGGGTGCGCACGACCGGGTGCTGGTTCGGCGGCCACTCGCGGCGGATCGCTTCGAGATCGGAGCCGACGCTGTGCCCGCCGGCAATGGCCTTCTCGAGCGGGACGATGATGTCGTGGCTCGCCGTGCACCCCTCGAGCAGCGCCTGCAGCCGGGGCGAGAGCCCGTCGTAGGCGGCGTACATCGAGGCCCAGCACGTGTCGCCGCCGAGCGGCGGCAGCTGCACGGCCCGCAACACCGACCCGAACGCCGGCTGGTCGAGGAACGACGAATCGGAGTGCCAGGAGTTCGATCCATCGCGCTCGGGCGTGGTCTGGTCGAGCACGAACAGCTCTGGGTGGTCGGGATGCGGCTTCGCGAACGCGTGGATCTCGATGGGGCCGAACCACTTGGCGAAGCGGATCTGGGCGTCCGGCGTGAGGTCGTGCTGATCGCGGAAGAACAGCACGAGGTGCTCGTGCAGCGCGTGCTGGATCGCCGCCATCACCGCGTCGTCGTCCGCGGCGCGCGTGAGGTCGACACCCCTGATCTCCGCGCCGATCGTGGCGGTGAGCGGCCGGACGTCGAGGCCGGTCGCAGTCACCGGAGGCGGGGTCATGGCTCGCCGGCCCCGACCTCGTAGCGCTGGCCCCAGCGGTCGAGGTGGGTCACCTCGGGGACCGACTTGCGCTTCGGGCGGCCAAGCCGTTCGTCCGCGTAGCCGAAGAACACCGCGCACTCCATGAAGATGTGCGGCGGGATCCCGAGGATCTGCTTGATCTCCTCGCGACGCAGGAAGAAGAACGTGGTGAACAGCGACGAGACGCCGAGTGCCTGCCCCGCGAGCATCATGTTCTGACAGGCCTGGAAGAGGCTGACGCCGCGACCGCCGGGGATCTCGCGCACCGTCGTCAGCGAGCCGTCGGGGTTCTGCTCGTACTCGCCGGAGAAGCGCACACCGCGCTCCGGGTTCCAGCACACCACGACGATCGCCGGCACCTTGTCGATGTTCTCGACCGCGTCGTGGCCGGTGACCGGACGCCCGGCGCCGTCGCGGAGGTCTTCGGCCTTCTGGACGCGCTCGGCGTCGATCGTGCGGAACGCGTCGACCATCTGCTCCTTGATCTGCGCCTTGACATCGGGCGCGGTGACCACCACGAACTCCCACGGCTGCGTGTTGCCCGAACTGCACGCCATGGTGCCGGCCTGCAGGATCTGGTCGAGCACCTCGCGAGGCACGGGCCGGTCGTGGTAGATGCGGGTGGCGCGCAACGAGTAGATGGCATCGAACACGCGCATCGGCGCATCGCTCGGCTCCACGTACGTACGGACGTCACTGGCGCTGCTGGGCATGGTGTTCCCTGTCGTTCGAGATGGGCGTTCGGGATGGGCGTTCGAGATGGTCAGCTCAGAGCGCGTAGAGGCGCTCGGCGTTGTCGACGAAGATGCGTCGCTTGTCCGCGTCGCTGAGCGTGGGCGACTCGACGAGCTCCTTGGTGGCACCGGGGAAGATGCCGTCCGCGTGCGGGTAGTCCGACGCGAAGACCACGGAGTCGGGGAACGATGCGAGCACGTCGTCGAGGCCCGGCTCGACCTCTTCGACCGACACGACGACCTGGCGCCGCACGAACTCGGATGGCTTCATCGAGAGCGACGCGTTCGGGTAGCCGAATACCTCGAGGTGCTCGTCGAGCCGGTGCGCGTAGTACGGCAGCCAGCCGGCCCCGCACTCGAGCAGCGCCACGCGCAGGCGCGGATGGCGCTCGAGGATGCCGAACGCGACGAGGCTCGTCAGGTTCATCATCTGCTCGACCGGGAAATGCGCGGCGTGCATCGCGGTGAAGTCGCGGTCGAAGCGATCCCCGAAGTACTCGTAGGGCACGACCCCGTTCAGGCCGGGGTGGATGCCGAGCGGGACGTCCGCCTCCTCGAGGTAGGAGAAGAGCCGGTCGTAGCCAGGATCGTGCAACGCCGGGATGCCCGTGAAGCGCTCGGGTCGCCGCCACACACCGCGGAAGCCGTGCGTCTCGATGCACCGCTGCGCCTCGGCGAGCGCGTCGTCGGGGTGCACCATCGGCAGCGTGGCGATGCCGATGAGGCGGCGCGGATCGTGCTTGCAATAGTCGGCGAGCCAGTCGTTGATCGCTCGGCACAGGGCGAGCGCCGGTTCACGGTCGGTGACGCCCTGGATCATGAGGCCGTACGTCGGATAGATGACGACGCGGTCGATGCCCTCGACGTCGAGGTCGGCGAGGCGACCCGCGGGGTCTGCGGCGCCTCGCGCGACGACCGGTGAGTCGGTGACCTGTGCGGTCTGCCCCGGCGCACCGACGGTCTCGGGTCGGGCGTGGATGCGGAACCCCATGCGATCCGCGCACACGTAGCGGAAGTGGTCGCCGAACGACACCACCCGCGGCGCGTAGGACGCGTACCGCGGATCGAGGTACTCGGTGAACGTCTCGTCGGGCTCGACGATGTGTCCGTCGGCGTCGATGATCGGCAACTCAGCCACGCGTTCCCCCTCGGTTCGGGCGCACGACGTGACCGGGACGAGCACCCGTCGGTTCGCAGTCGACGATGATCGGCACGCCGTTGACCACGGTCGCGTGCACGCCGACCGGCCACGCCTTGAAGCGACCGGCGCCGCCGGGAAGATCGCGGACGAACTCCTTGCGCCCCGCGTCGATCGTGTCCGGATCGAACACGAAGAGGTCGGCCCACTTCCCGACCTCGAGCGTGCCGCGATCGGAGAACCCGAGGAGCGCGGCCGGGAACTGCGTGATCTGCCGGATGCCTTCCTCCAACGACCAGTGCCCGCGGTCGAGCACCCAGTGGCGGATGAACCAGGAGCTCCAGTCCGCCCCGTCGTCGCGAGCGAGGTGGGCGCCGCCGTCGGACGTGCCGATGATCATGCGGTTGTCACGCTGCGCCTCTGCGACCGCGGCGGTCCACTCGGGAGTTTCCCAACGCCAGCGGAACTCGGTGGCGAGATCCTCGGCGACTGCGAGGTCGAGGACGACGTCGCCCGGCGCGCGCCCGCTGTCGAGCGCGATCGACTCGATGGTGCGGCCGACGAGCTTCTCGTGCTCGGGCCGCGTGACATGGTCGACGATCACCGTGCTCCACATCGGTGGCGGCGTCGTCGTGCCCAGCGCTGGATCGCGGTTGTAGTTCTCGACCGCGTGCCGCAGCTCGTCGCGCGCCGCGGGATCGCGCAGGTGCGCGAGCCGCTCGGCGTGCGGCAACTGGAGCATGCGGCTCCATGACGGCACCGACAGGAAGTGGAAGCACATCTCGTCGATGCGCAACGGACGATCGGGCGGACGGGCGATGAGGATCGAGTAGACGGGCGCGCCGGCGGCGGTGGCGCGATCGAGGAACGCGAGCGCGCGATCCCACGTGGCCGTCGGCGCGTCGACCTTGTTGCGGCCGCCGAGACCCTGGATGATCGTCGGCAGGCCGCTCGCCTGGCCGATGCGGATCAGCAGCTCCTCGTCCGCGGGCGTGATGCCGCCGATGGCGCTCTCGGGCAGGTAGGTGATGCTGCCCGGACCACCTTCGCCGGTCGCGGCCGCGAGCGCGAGGATCTCGTCGTGGTCGGCCAGGCGCGACGGCACGGGCCGATCGTCGCCGTCGAGGTGCGTCGGCGCTTGCGACGACGACATTCCGGCCGCACCGGCCCGCATCGCTTCGCGAACGACATCGCACATCGCCGCGACCTCGTCGGGCGTCGCCGCGCGTTCGGAGCCCGCGTCGCCCATCACCCACCGCCGCAGGTTCGAGTGCCCGATGTAGCAGGCCATGTTCACCGCCAAGCGGCCGTCACGCGCGGCGAGGTACTCGGGGAAGCTCTCGAAATCCCACTCGACCGCGCTCATCGCGGACGGGTGCATCTGCTCGACCTTCGCGAAGAGCGCCTCGACGTAGGCGCGGTTGTCGGCGCGAGTCGGCGCGACCGAGAAGCCGCAGTTGCCGGCGAGCACGGTGGTGACGCCGTGATAGGTCGACATGGACGCCAGTGGGTCGAAGGTGACCTGCGGGTCGTAGTGGGTGTGCGCGTCGACGACGCCCGGAGCGACGATGCGGCCTTCGGCGTCGATCACCTCGTCGGCCGACGCGCCTCGGAGCTTGCCGATGTCGGCCACACGTCCGTCGCGCACGCCGACGTCCACCCGGCGGCGGGCCGTACCGGTGCCGTCGACGACGATGCCGCCCCGGACGATCAAGTCGTACGTTGCTCCGGCCATGTTCCCCCGATCCGCGGTGGACGCCGCGTCTCCGGTGAGATTACTTCCATGGAAGCAAGTTGTCGATCGCGGTAGCGTGCGCACCCATGGCACCAGGGTCGCCAGAACCGGCCGCCACGACGGACTTCGTCGGCGGGCCCTTCGCGCTCTTCACACACCTCGCGCGCACGAGCCTCTTCCTCGACGCGCTGCAGGAGGAGTGCCTGGCACCGTTCGGCATCGGCTTCGGCGACTACGCCGCGCTTCGTCTGCTGCAGGACTCACCCGACGGCCGACCGATGTCGCCGACCCGCCTGGCCGAGCTCGTGGTGCTCACCACCGGCGGCATGACCAAGGTCGTCGACCGGCTGGAGCGCCTCGGGCACGTCCGGCGCATGAAGGACCCACACGACGGGCGCGGCGTGCTCATCTCGCTCACGGCCAAGGGACGGCGCACGTGTGACGCGGCATCAGCCGCGTACATACGAGGTCGCGAGCGTGTCCTCGCGCAGCTCGACGACGGCGAGATCGATGCCGTCGCGGATGCGCTCGCCCGCCTGCGCGCCGCGTTCGAAGCAGACCGGGACGCGCAACGCGCGCAACGAGGGGGAAGCACCGAATGACGACCATCCACCACTTCGATCAGATCCACTGGCACGTCCCGCCCACGGATCCGAGCGAGCTCGACCTCGACACCGAGGCACCGGCCGAAGGTCCCGGCCGGAAGTTCCTCGCGCAGGGCGAAGGTGGGTTCTTCACGCAGGTCGTCCGCATCCCGGCCGACTTCGACGCGCCGATCCACCGTCACGATCACGCCGAGGTGTTCATGGTGCTCGGCGGCGACTGCACGTTCAACGGTGAGGCGATGGGTCCGTTCGACCTCACCGTCGTCGAGGCGAACGAGCCCTACGGGTTCAAGGCCGGCGCCCAAGGCGTGCAGTTCCTGGTCGTTCGACAGGGCAAGGCCAAGTTCATCGCTGCGACCTGACGACGTCGTTCGACCCACGCGATCGTTGGGCTGATCGTCCCTGGACCGCTCACGCGCGGCGGTGCTTCACTGCGGCATCCCCGATCGCCAGGAGTGGCGCACATGAGAAGGTGGGTCGCCGCGCTGGCGGCGTTCTGCACAGCCGCCGTGGTGCTGGCCACCACGACCGGCTCCCCGGCCGGCGCCGCACCGGCCTCGCCGTACGAGCCGACGTGGGCACCGGAGTCCACGGTGCCGGGCGTGTCGTTCACGGGCTCGATGGACACCTACGCAGAGGCTGCGGACGTGGCGGTGCTGCCGGACGGCAGCGTGTACGCCGCCATGGCGCCCTGGCTGCCGGGGGCACGCAACTCGGTGCTCGTCCGGCTGACGCCGACCGGCGCCGTCGACCCGTCGTTCGGTCCGATCGACATCGGAATGGCCGGCGCGAGCCGTCCGAACGTGACGCTCGACAGCCAGGACCGCATCATCCTCGTCGCGAACGGCGCGGTCCGGCGCTACCTACCGTCCGGCCTCGAAGACGCGACGTTCAGCCCCTTCGCGACCTACGCAGGTACCGATCCGAACCTCCCCGTCGTGTTCGGCATGGCGGTCGACGGCGCGGACCGTGTCGTCGTCACCGCTCGCGTCCGCACGAACGACGGGCTCACGAGCTCGTACGTCTTCCGCCTCACGGGAAGCGGCACCGTCGACCCCACGTTCGGCGCCACCGGCTCTGCGATGCAGGTCCCCGGCACGGGGATGCGTCGTCCCCTGATCATGGGCGACGGCCGCATCGTGGTGACCGCCGTTGCCGATCCTGCGCTGGATCCCGCGGGGCCGGTCGCGATCATGCGCCTGACGCCGAACGGCCTGCGCGACGAGACGTTCAACCCTGCCGGCCCCGTGGCGGGCGTCGCCAACGTGCAGCTCGGGATGTTCACCCACGCCGAGTCGGTCACCGTCGACTCGGCGGGCGGCGTGGTGCTCGTCGGCTCGACCGTGCCGCTGCCACCTGCGCCCACGCAGACCCGGGCGTTCGCGATCCGCCTCGACGCGACCGGACAGGTCGATGCGTCATTCGGCGCCAACACCGACGGAACCATGGCGCCGCTCGCAGGTGCGATTTCGGTGACCGCTCGCTCCGATGGTCGTCTGCTCGTCGTCGGAACGCGCCTCGACGGCCACGAAGGCAACGGCGGGTACGGCAGCAGCCGCGGCAACGTGGTCGTCGCGGTGCTCGAATCGAACGGCACCCCTTCCTCGCAGTTCGGCTGGGACGGAATGACCAACGGCGTGCTCACGCTCCCCGGGCTCGACTGGCCGAGCGCGGACATGGAGGTCTTCGACGCCGTCGTCCGCAGTGGCGACCGCCTCGTGATCGCCGGTGCGGCTGCCGGAGAGCGCGCCGCCGTCGCGGTGCTGTCCGCGCCGCACGCGCTGACATCGACGCCGCCGACCACGACGCCGCCGACCACGACGCCGCCGGTCACGCCAGGCGCGACGTCGGGCTCCCTCTTCAACCCGGTGGGGCCGAACCGGATCCTCGACACCCGCACCGGCGTCGGCACCCCGACCGGCAAAGCCCAACCCGACGCACCCATCCACCTCCAAGTCACCGGACGAGGCGGACTCCCCACCACCGGCGTCACCGCCGTCACCATCAACGTCACCGTCAACGACCCCGACACCGCCGGCTTCGCCACCGTCTACCCCTGCGGCCCCACCACCCCCGACGCCAGCAACCTCAACTACGACGCCCACCAAACCATCCCCAACCTCGTCACCGTCCCCGTCGCCACCGACGGCACCATCTGCCTCGCCACCTACGCGGCGACACACCTGATCGCCGACATCGCCGGCTGGTACGCGAGCTAGATGTAGATCGCGCCTCGCAGGAGCGAACTGGTACGCGTCGGGGGCCGGGCGGGAGGTCGGCGCGCTAGCTTCTCGGCCGTGACAGAGAGCCAGAAGGTCGAGCAGGCGTGGGAAACCCCCTCGCTCGAAGAGATCCCCGTCATCACGAAGCACCACGTCGCGGCGATGGAGTCGAGTGACGACCCCAACATCTGGGTGCAGGCCGGGATGCACCACGTGCTGCTGCGCACCGTGGGCCGCAAGTCCGGCAACGAGCACAAGGTCGCGCTGCCGTTCTGGCGCGATGGGGGCGGCGATCCGATCGTGGTCGCGTCCTTCGCGGGCGCACCGAGCCACCCGTCGTGGTACCTGAACCTCGCAGACAAGACGGCCAACCCCGAGGTCCTCGTGCGCGTGCAGGGCGGCCAGTACTGGTCGAACCCCGAGATCCTCGACGGTGACGAGTACGACGCCATCTGGTCGCAGCTCACCGCGGATCGCGCGTGGTACACGACCTACCAGGGCAAGACCGAGCGTCGCATCCCGCTCGTGCGCTTGCCGCAGACGCGCCCCGCCTGACGCCTAGCTCGCCGCGCTGAGCTGGTCGCGATGCGCGCGGGCGCGTCGCGCGATGACGAAGGAGCCCTGCTCGTCGGCGACCTCGGCGGCGCGCTCGACGAGCGCGCGGCCGGCGTCGATGTCTCCCTCGGCGGCGGCGATCACGCCCTCGGCGAGCAGGACGATCGGTTCGTTCCAGCGTTCGTCGTAGGTGTCGAGCTCGGCGCGCGCCGCCTCGATGTGGCGACGCGCGTCGACCAGGCGCCCGTGCGACGCGAGGTGCAGACCAAGCGTCGCCTCGAACGTCGCCAGGGCGGATCGGCCTCCGACGCCCGTGTACCTCTCCTTGCCCGCGGTGAACGATTCGATCGCGGCATCGGCGTCGCCTTGCAGCGCGAGCACGATGCCCCGCTGCATCAGGTGCTGGCCGTACCAGAAGGCGAACTGCGAGCCACGATCTGTCTCGAAGCCGATCTCGACGTATCGAGCGAGGTCGTCCCACGCGCCGACGGCAATCGACGAGGTGGCAGCGAAGCCGCACACCGACGAGATCGCGAACCGGTCGGGCATGCGTGCGATGAGCTCGTCGTACATGCGGAAGATGTCGCTCGCGGGGATGTCGCCGGTGACCAGGTGCATCCACAACCAGAAGGTGTGGTTGACGAGCCGGCGCTCGCCCATGAGGCCGTCGAACTGCTCCGGAACCTTCGCGAACAGGTCGACGGTGATGTCGAGGTGTTCCACGGCCTCGCGGATGCGGCCCGCTCCCCAGCAGCGGACGGCCCAAACGCCGTGGCCGACGGCCTTCATCTCGAGCTCGGGTTCGTCTCGCATCATGTCGAAGAACTCACGGGCCAACGGATCGGCTTCCGCTCCGCGGCAGGACGTCGCGAGCGCGGACCACTCGAACCACAGCACGCCGAGCAGGACGTCGCGACGATCGAGTCGCACCGAGAGGTCCTTCGCGCGCTCGAGCAGCGCACGGTTGCCCAGACCTTGGTAGTAGCGGCGGGCCCGTGCGACCTCGAGCAGCAACACGATGGTGTCGAGCTCCTCGCGCAGGTCGTCGTCGCTCGCCGCGGCGGTGCGCTGGAGCTGCACGGCCTTCGTGAGCAGATCCTCCGCGGCGCCGTACGCGACGCGGCGCAACGCGACGTCGGCCGCTCGTCGTAGCGCGCTCGCAGCACGAAGGCCGACGCCGACTGGCGCCGCGCGCCACAGGTGCTCCGCCAGGAGCTCCGCCTCGTCGACGCCGGCCCCGGCCGCCTCGATCGCGTCCGCGACGCGTAGGTGCAGTCGCGCTCGGCGCAGCGACGACAGGTCCTCGAGCAGCACCTCGCGCACGAGTGCGTGGCTGAACCGGTAGACGGACGGGAGATCGGGCACCTCGCTGAGGAGCCGGTGCACGATCGCCGGTTCGAGCGCGTCGAGCGCTTCGTCGAGCGGCACTTGGGCGGCGCGCACGAGCAGGCTGACTTCGACGTCGCGGCCGGTGACCGCGGCGACGCCGAGCAGCTCGACCGTCGCGGCGGGGAGGCGGGCGATGCGGCGGCGCACGACGTCGCGCACACTCGCCGGCACGACTGCGCCCGCGTCGCCGTCCTCGGCGAACAGCCGAGCGAGCTCGATCGCGTAGAACGGGTTGCCCTCCGAACGCTCGTGGATCGCCGCCGCGATGTCCGGCTGTGTCGTGCGCGCGGTCGTCGCCTCGAGGATCCGAGCAGTGTCGGCGCTGCTCAGACCGCGCAGCTGGATGCGCCGGCTCCCCGGCCGCCGCGCGATCGCGGCGAGCGCATCGGTCACGGCGTCGTTGCGCCCGACTTCGAGCTGGCGCATCGTCGCGGCGATCAGCACGCCGCGGTCGAGGCGCCCGGCGAGGAACGCGAGCAGCTCGAGCGAGGCCTCGTCCGCCCACTGGAGGTCGTCGAGCAGCACCACGACCGGCGCGGTCGCCGCGGCTTGGGCGAGCAGCTCGGCGACGGCCTCGAACCGCTCGAACTGCATCCCGGGCACCCGGCCCGGCACGATCGGCCCGGATCCGACGAGGAGCTCGTCCAGCGCCGGCGCGAGCGACGCGGCGCGATCGGCCAGCGCGCGCAACGGCGGCAGCCACGGCCACATCGCCGGGGCGGCACCGCTCTCGTCGCTGCGTCCCCAGACGGCGACCGCGCCCGCGGCCTCCGCGGCGCGGCGGAGCTCGTCGACGAGCCGGGTCTTGCCGATGCCCGGCTCGCCTTCCACCACCACGAACCGGGCGGCCGCGGTGCACTCGGCGAACGAGTCGAGCAGCAGGTCGAGCTCGTGCCCGCGTCCGTAGAGCTCGCTCCCGCGGCGCACCGCAGGCTCGACCGGATCGGTCGGCTCCGCCCGAGGCGGCGCGGCCACGGGCGAGGCGATCGCGGCCGGCCGCACGTCGAGCTTCGGGTCCTGCGCGAGGATCGCCGACTCGAGCTCGCGCAACGGGCGGCTCGGCTCGATGCCGAGCTCGTCGCGGAGCATCCGCCCTCCGTCGGCCAGCGTGCGCAACGCCTCCGCCTGACGACCCGAGCGGTAGAGCGCGAGCGCCAGCTGCATCCGCAGGCCTTCGCGCAGCGGGTGGGCGGCGACGAGCTCGCTGAGCTCGCCGGCGAGCGAGCCGTGACGACCGAGATCGAGGTCGGCGGCGACCCGATCCTCCAACGCCGTCAGCCGCCGTTCCTCCAGGCGCGTCGCGAGCCCGACCGCGAAGTCGCTGCCGGCGAACTCGGCGAACGCCGGACCCCGCCAGAGGCGGTCGGCCTCCTGCAGCGTCGCGCTCGCCTCCTGCAGCCGACCCGCGGCGAGCTGCGCCCGGCCTTCGTCCGCGAGCGCCTGGAAGCGCCGGTGATCCACCGCGTCCGCGGGCACGTCGAGGCGGTAGCCCGCGTCGTCGAACACCAGCGGCGCGTCGTCGCCGAGCCGGCGCCGCAACCGCGAGACGTAGCTGTGCAACGTGCCCGTTGCCGAGAGCGGGGGTTCGTCACCCCAGATGGCGTCGACGATGGCGTCGACGCTCACCGAGCGACCGGCGGACGCGAGGAGCAGCGCGAGCAGCGTGCGTGGCTGCCGGCCGCCGAGATCGAGGGGCGCGCCGTCGGCGTCGAGCACCTCGAGTGGGCCGAGCAGACGGAACTGCATGGGGCGGAAGGGTATGCCTGCGACGCGCCCCGACGCAGCTTCGGATGGACGACCTAGGCGCGGCGCGGTTCGGTGTCCGGCGTGGCGCCCAACGGCTTCTCGAACGGCGCCATCGCGGCCAGGTGCTCGGTGTGGCGCTCGTGGATCTCGGCGTCGAGGCGAAGGAACTCGATGATCGCGGCGAGCTCGGCGGTGGTGAAGTTCGCGAGCGTCTCATCGACGCGCGAAGTGGGTGGACGCCATCCTCCCGCCAGCCTCGAGGGCGTGGGTCAGGCGCCGAGCGTCTTCTCGATGTCGGCGGTGATCTTCTCGGGCTTCGTCGTCGAGCCGTAGCGCTTCACGACGTTGCCCTCGCGGTCGACGAGGAACTTGGTGAAGTTCCACTTGATGCGGCTGCCGAGAACTCCGGACTTCTGCTCGCGCAGCCATTTGTAGAGCGGGTGCGCGCCGTCGCCGTTGACCTCGATCTTGGAGAACATCGGGAAGGTCACGCCGTAGGTCAGTGAGCAGAACTCCTGGATCTGCGCCTCGTCGCCAGGCTCCTGGTGACCGAACTGATCGCAGGGGAACCCGAGGATGTTCAGGCCCTTGCCGTTGTACTCCTCGTAGATCTGCTCGAGGCCCTTGTACTGCGGGGTGAACCCGCACTTCGACGCCACGTTCACGACGAGCAGCGCCTGGCCGCGGAAATCGGACAGCGACTTCTCCTCGCCCTCGATGGTCGTCGCCGAGAAGTCGTAGATGTTCGTCACGCCGTCAATCCTCGCACGACGTGGCATGGTGGGCCATGACTTCCTCCTCTCTCGCTGGATCTCGGATTCTCGTCGTCGGTGCGTCGTCGGGCATCGGCCGCGTCCTCGGGCAGCAGGCCGCGGCGGCCGGCGCGTCCGTTGCCTTCGCGGCGCGCCGCGAGGCGATGGTCGCCGAGGCCGCCGCGGAGGCCGGAGGTTCCTCGGTGGGTCTGGTGTGCGATGTGCGCGACGAGGCGTCCTGCAACGCGCTGGTGTCATCCACGGTGGACGCACTGGGCGGCATCGATGCGCTCGTCTACTCGACGGCCATCGACCTCCTGACGCGCATCGCCGACGCCGACGCGGCAACGTGGCGCAACACCTTCGAGACGAATGTCTTCGGAGCCGCGCTGATCACGGCCGCGGCGCTCCCCCACCTCCGCGAGGCGAAGGGCCGCGCCGTCTACGTGTCGGCGTCTTCTGTGGATCGCCCGCTGCCGGGCATGGGCGTGTACGCGTCGAGCAAGTCAGCGCTCGAGACGATGGTGCGAGCCTGGCAGGCAGAGCACCCCGACGTCGCCTTCTGCAACGTGCGCGTCGGCTCCGCACTCGGCACCGGCGTCACCGACTCGTGGGATCGCACCTTGTTGATGGAGCTGTCCGCGTCGTGGAACGCGCTCGGCTACGTGCACGACAACGGGCCCGGCGGACCGATGACCGTCGACCAGGCGGCGGCCGCCGTCCTCACGGTGCTGACGTCGCCGGTGTGGCTGCGCGACATCACCGCGGTCTCCGACCCTGGCCGCGAGAACGCGAGCTACTGACTCGCGCCCACCGGGAGGCGCACGAGGAAGCGTGTGTTGCCGGGCTCCGACGTCACCGTGAGGCTGCCGTGGTGCTGGTTCACCACGATGCGCCACGAGATGTCGAGCCCGAGGCCCGTGCCCTGCCCGGGCGCCTTCGTCGTGAAGAACGGCTCGAAGATGCGACGCTGGATGTCCGGCTCGATGCCCGGGCCCGTGTCGCCGATCTCGACCTCGATGCAGCCGTCGACGAGCGCGGCGTTGACGGTGAGCGTGCCTTCTTCGCCCATCGCATCGATGGCGTTCTGGATGAGGTTCGTCCAGACCTGGTTGAGCTCGGCGCCGTGGGCGACGATCGTCGGCAGGTCGGACGCGTAGTGCTTCACGATCTTGATGCCGGGCGGCATCTTGCCCGCGAGCATCACGAGCGTGGAGCTGAGGAGGACGCGCACGTCGACGACCTGCTCGGGCGCGCGATCCATCTGCGAGTACTGGCGGGCCGCGGCGACGAGGTTGGAGATGCGGCGGAGCGCGTCGTCGATCTCGTCCATGACCTGCTCGGTCTCGACGGTCGCCGCCATCCAGTGGATGGCGCTGCCGAGCAGCGGCGGCGGCACCGTCTGCTCGATCTCCGCGAGGCACGCGGTGTCGATGCCACCCTCTGCGAAGATCGGCGCGACGTCCCAACTTTCGGCCACGCGATGGTCGTCGAGCCACTCGCCGAGCTCGTCCTCGCGCTCGGACTCCTCACGCGGCGACAGCTTCGGCGCTTCGGCCATCGACTCGATGACGTGACGCTGGATGTCGACGAGCAGCGCGAGCGACGCGCGGTCGACATCGCCGGTCGCGAGCGTCGCGAGCTTCCGTCGCATCCCGCCGACGTGCTCGCGCAACGACGACGCCGCTCGCATCGCCGCGGCTGCGGGGTTGTTCAGCTCGTGGGCGAGTCGCGCGGCCTGCTGACCCAGCGCGTAGATGTATTCGGTTTGCCCCGTCACGGCTTGTTGGTTGCGGAGGCCGAAGTACAGACCCTCGAGAAGGTGGATCGCCATCGGGAACCAGTCCCGGATGATGTGGGCGAACTCGTCGGCCGTGAGCACGAACAGCCGCACATCGGTGACCGCGCGCATCGAGTTGCGGTAGGCCTGCGCGTCCTCGTCCTGCACATAAGCCTGCAGGGCACCCCCGTACGCCCCGCGCTGTTCGGTGCGGCTGACCTCGAGGTCGTCGTCGCGGATGCGCCGCAGCAGCGCGACCGTGCCATCGAGCACCACGTAGAAGTGGGTGGCAGGCTCGCCCTCGGTGTAGATGCGCTCACCGGCGGCGCAGTGCTCGATGCGACCCTCGGCCGCCAGCCATGCGAGCTGCTCGGGGTTGAGCGACTCGAACAGGAACAGCGTGCGTACCTCGTCGGGCGAGAGGCGATCGGTCGTCTGCTCGCTCATAGCTTCTCGAGATAACGGTGCACGAGCGCGATCGCCATGGCACCTTCGCCGACAGCTGATGCAACGCGCTTCACGGACTCTGCACGGACGTCACCGGCGACGAACACGCCCGGAACGTTCGTTTCGAGGTGGTACGGCACGCGATCGAGCACCCAACCCGGCGGTCGTCCACCGTCGTTGACGAGGTCGGGCCCTGCGAGGATGAAGCCACGACCGTCGCGCTCCACGGAGCCCGCCAGCCACTCGGTGCGCGGCGCCGCGCCGATGAACACGAAGAGCCAGTTCGCGTCGACGGTGCGTGTCTCACCCGTGCGCGCGTCGCGCAGCACGAGCGACTCGAGACGGTCGGACCCGGAGCCACCCACGACCTCCGTGCAGGTGTGCACCTCGATGTGGGCGACCGACTCGAGCTGCTGGATGAGGTAGTGCGACATCGACCGCTCGAGCGAGTCGCCCCGCACGAGCACGTGCACCTTGCGCGCGAAGCGCGAGAAGTACATCGCGGCCTGTCCCGCGGAGTTCGCGCCTCCGACGATGTAGACCTCGCCGGCGGCGCACGCCGGACCCTCCGTCGTCGCCGCGCCGTAGAACACGCCCTGACCGACGAACTGCTCGAGGCCGGGCGCGTCGAGCATGCGGTACGCCACACCCGTGGCGAGCACCACCGTGTGGGCGGACAGCTCCGTGCCGTCCTCGAACCGCACGACGCGCGCCGACCCGCACACGTCCAACCCGACGACGTCACGCGTGGTGAGCACCTCGGCGCCGAACTTGGTCGCCTGACGGCGCGCGCGGTCGGTCAGCTGCGCGCCGGACACGCCATCGGGGAAGCCGAGGTAGTTCTCGATGCGCGAGCTCTCGCCCGCCTGACCGCCGGTGGCGCGGCGCTCGACGAGCACGGTGCGCAGGCCCTCGGACGCGCCGTACACCGCGGCACCGAGCCCGGCCGGGCCGCCGCCCACGACGACGACGTCGTAGAACCCCGCCGACGGGGTGGTGGAGAGGCCGACCTTCGCCGCGAGCTCCGCGTCGCCGGGCTCGATGAGCACATCGCCTTGCGGGGTCACCACCACGGGCAGGCGCTCGTCGTCGGCTTCCGCCGCGGCCAGCAGGCGACGGCCTTCGGGCTCGTCGGCGAGGTACCAGCGGTAGGGCACCTGGTTGCGAGCGAGGAAGTCGCGTACCTCGTAGGAACGGCGCGACCAGCGGTGGCCGATGACCTTGGTCTCGACCACCGGGCGTCCGGGGTCGGCCGTCCACGCCTCGATCAGCCCATCGAGCACCGGGTACAGCTTCTCTTCAGGTGGGTCCCAGGGCTTGAGCAGGTAGTGATCGACGTCGACGAGGTTGATCGCCTGGATCGCCGCGTCGGTGTCGGCATACGCGGTGAGCAGGACGCGGCGAGCGTGGGGGTAGAGGTCCATCGCGGCTTCGAGGAACTCGATGCCGCTCATGTTGGGCATTCGGTAGTCGGCGAGGAGCAACGCGACCTGCTCACCCCGCAGCTTGATCTCGTGCAGGGCGGCCAGCGCATCTGCACCGGACTCGGCGCGGACGATGCGGAACCGCTCGCCGTATTGACGCCGGAGGTCGCGCGCGACCGCACGGGAGACGCCGACGTCGTCGTCGACGGTGAGGATGCTCGCCCGGGGGGCGCGAGCGGGATCCGGGAGGAGGTCGCTCATGGCCGTCATTCAATCCGCTTTCGCGCCCGGAACCCCCAGGGATCTCGGTAGCTCCACCGGGACTGGACCCCGGTGGAGCGACCGAGATCGGGGACGATCAGTCGCGGAGGCCGTCGGGGCGGTTGACGAACGACTTCTTCGCGCCGTCCCAGAACCAGCCGCCCGCGACGCCGGTGCCGCCGTCGGTGGCGACCACCGCGCCGGTGACGAAGCGGAACTGGTCGGAGGCCAGCGCGACGATTACGTCGGCGTTGTCCTCGGGCGTGCCGAAGCGGCCGACCGGCGCCCACCACGACCAGCGGGGATCCGCCTGCACCGCCTCGTCGTAGACGACCTGACCCGTGTTCGTGATGTCGGGTGCGATGCCTACGACCCGGATGCCCTTGCGGCCGTACGCAAGCGCCAGCGATGCGGTGAAGTGGTTGGCGGCGGCCTTCGCCGCGGCGTACACCGGATCGTTGGGGTAGGCGCGCACTCCCTCGATCGACGAGACGTTCACGATCACGCCGCGCCCTCGGGCGAGCATGGCGCCGAGGAACGCCTGCGTGACCGAGAAGATGTGCCGCAGATTGATGTCGAGCACCTTGTCCCAGTGATCGGGCGTCGACATGTGGAACGGCAGGACGCGCACCCAGTGACCGGCATTGTTGACGAGCACGTCGACGTCGCCGTGCGCGGCCGTGACGTGGGCCGCCATCGTCGCGACGGCCTGTCCATCCGTGACGTCCACTGCGTGCGCGGTCGCCCCTTCGATCGATGAAGCGACGCTCGCCGCGCCGTCCTCGTCGATGTCGACCACCGCGACGCGCGCACCCTGGGCCGCGAACGCACGGCACGTCGCCGCGCCGATGCCGCTGGCGCCTCCCGTGACGACCACGACCTGATCGTCGAACATCCCCATGGCTTCGTCCCCCTTGACTACAGAACGGTCACGATCGCACGGCGCCCAGGCAGAACGCCCACACCGTCGACGCGTCGAGTGGCGCACCGGCGACCTGCGTGCGCAGCACGTTGGTGTGCACCAGCGCGATCAACGTCTGCGAGACGAGCAAGGCGAGCGACGCGAGCTCGATGTCACGCCGGAACGCGCCGGCTTCGACCCCACGCTGGAGCGCGCCGAGCAGCAGCTGGTCGCGCGGCGCCAGCGCGCGCGTGAGCGCGGCGGGGTTCGTCTGCGCGAGATGCAGGTGGTACCCGATCAACGGGCGGTTCTGGGGATGCTCGTCGTCGAACACGAGACCGAAGAACGTCGCGACGTACGCGTGCAGCGATTCGACCGGGTCGTCGTGGCGAGCCATCGCGTCGGCCAGCACCGGCGTGCTCGACGCGATCCCGCGTTCGAACACCGCGAGCAGCAGGTCTTCGCGGCTCGAGAAGTGCTGGTAGAAGGTGCGCAGCGAGACCTTGGCCCGCAGGGCCACGTCCTGCAGCGTGAAGTCGGTGCTGCCCGTCTCGCCCATCAGGTCGAACGCCGCGCCGACCAGGCGCTCGAAGCGATCGACGGCGCGAGCCCGCGCCGTGGCGAGCGAACGATCCACCGATCGCTCCTGCGCCGACATCCCCGCCATCGCGCCACCGTAGCCGAGCCGCGCATGCAGGTGACCGGATTCGGTAATGTCGATTACCGGCCGCGGGACGGCCAGCAGCCGGCGACGGGGGACGGGGCCGATGGGGACGGGGACGATGGGCACGCAGACGGAGTTCGCGCAGCAGTACGGGCCATGGGCGTGCGTCGCCGGCGCGTCGATGGGCATCGGGCTCGCGTTCTCGAACGAGGCGGCCGCGCGGGGGCTGAACGTCGTGATGGTCGCCCGCGGTGAAGTGCTGTTGCGCGAGAAGGCGGCAGAGGTCGCGGCGACGCACGGCGTCGAGACACGGGCGGTCCCGGCCGACCTCGCGAGCCCGGAGATCCGCGACGTGCTCGCCGCGGCGACGGACGGGCTCGAGGTGGGGCTGTTCGTCTACAACGCGACGGTGGCGCCCAATGGCCGGTTCGTCGACGTTCCCCTCGACTACCAGCTGCTCAGCGTCGCGGTGAACTGCGCGACGCCGGTCGCGCTGTGCAACCTCTTCGCACCACCGATGGCGGCACGTGGTCGCGGCGGCATCGGCATGGTGAGCTCCACCGGCGGAACGCAAGGGTCGATCAACTTCGGCACGTACAACGCGGGCAAGGCGTTCGAGTGGATCTTGGCCGAGACGCTGTGGGCCGAGCTTCGCGAGCACGGTGTGCACGTGAGCAACATCTTCGTCGGCCCGACGGCGTCGGAGAACTACCTGGCCTTCCAGGCGACGCTCGATCCGTCGCTCTGCGACAAGCCGGACTCCGACGATCCACTCGACCGTGCGCGGGCCAGGCTGATGGACCCGAGCCCGCCGGAGGAGGTCGCCGTCGCGCTCTACGACCAGCTCGCCGACGGACCGGTCTGCTTCTCGAGACCCGAAGACGGCGTGATCTTCCGCAAGACCATGGATCTCCCGCGCGACGAGGCGGTCGCCGCGTGGGTGGGCCTGCAGCAGACCTCAATGCGCACGCCCGACCGGCAGGCACGATGACCGACAAGCTGCGCGTGGTGCAGTGGACGACCGGCAAGACCGGCAGCGCTGCGGTGCGGGTGTTGGTCGGCCATCCCGCACTCGAGCTCGTCGGCTGCTACGCCTTCTCGGCGGACAAGGCCGGCCGCGACGTCGGCGAGCTCTGCGGGCTCGAGCCGATCGGGCTCCTCGCGACGCAGGACATCGACGCGCTGTGCGCGCTGCAGCCCGACTGCGTCTCGTACATGCCCTACCGCCCCGACTTCGATCACCTGGAGCGCATCCTCGGTGCGGGCATCGATGTCGTGTCGACGATGTACATGCTCGCGGGCCGGGGCTACGGCGACGGCGTGCGGGATCGCCTCGAGGCCGCGGCGCACCGCGGCGGCGCGTCGCTCTACGCCGGCGGCATCTACCCGGGCCACGCGCCGATGGTCGGCCTCGCCGCGAGCGCGATGTGCGCGCGCATCGATCGCATCTCGGTGCTCGAGTCGCTCGACATGAGCGGCTACGCCAACGAGCAGATGTTCCGCTCGATGGGCATCGACCTCGCGCCCGATGATCCGGACGCGGCGCGTGCGGTCGAGGGTGCCTGTGGCTCCTTCCGCGACCAGATCGACGTGATGGCACACGCGTTGGCGGTCGAGCTCGACGAGATCCGCTTCAGCGCCGAGTTCGCACTCGCGAACGACACCACCGACTTCGGCTTCATGACGGTGAGGAAGGGCCATGTCGCCGGCTTCAAGGGCGTCATCGCGGGCATCGCCGGTGGCGTGTCGCGCATCGAGTGCCAGTTCGTGTGGAAGCTGGGCGAAGAGCTGACGCCCAACTGGCCGGTCGAGCACGGCTATGTCGTGGAGATCCGCGGTGAGCCCGACGTGCGCGTGCGCCTCGAGCCGATCGGCGACCACTTCGACGGCGCCCTGACCACGGCCATGCCGCTGATCAACGCCATCCCGGCGGTGTGCGCGGCACCCGCGGGCATCGTGAACCGGATGCGGCTTCCGCTGGTGACCGGTGCGCACGCCGTCGGTCGCTGAGCGTCGCATCCGAGCGTGGCGCTAGTTAGGCTCGCCTAACAGACCGCTGGCCCGGAGGCACCGATGGCACCCGCCGACTTGCTCGAACCGCTCATGACTCGCCGCAGCGTCGGCAAGTTCGCCGACGACGGGCCAACCGATACCGAGATCGACGCCATCCTGCAGGCCGCGGTGACCGTGCCCGACCACGGCGCGCTGCGCCCGTGGCGCCTGGTCGTCGTCCGCGGCGACGCGCGGCACGCGTTCGGCGAAGCGCTGGCCGACGGGGGCCGTCAGGCCGACCCCGACCTGCCAGCGGCGGTCGCGGACAGGCTCCGCGCCAAGGCCTTCGTGGCACCTGCGTTGATCGCGGTCGTGGCACGCGTCGATGCCCGCGCCAAGGTGCCGGTGTGGGAGCAGGTCGCCTCCGCGAGCTGCGCGGGCTACGCCATCACGCTCGCCGCGCACCAGCTCGGTCTCGGGGCGATGTGGAAGAGCACCCCGTTCCAGGACGGCCCGTTGCTCCGGCAGGTCCTCGACATGGGTGCGGACGATCAGTTCCTCGGGTGGGTCAACGTCGGACGTACGCCGGTGGCGCGCCCGGACGAGCCGCGCCCCGAGGTCGACCTCACCGCGATCGCGCGCGTGCTCGACGCCGACGGGCGGCCGCACGCGTACACGGGCGGCTGACCTTCGCTCAACGCGGCTCGCGCGGCAGCCCGAGCACGGACTCACCGAGGATGTTGCGATCAGCGGGTCGTCGACTCGGCCGGGCCCAGCGATCCGACGCCGCGCTCCCCGATCTCGGTCGCTCCACCCGCATACGTTCCCGGTAGATCTACCGAGAACGGCAACTGCGGGGACCGCGGGGGCGCGCGGACCGACTTCGGTCAGTCCTGGGCGAGCCAGTCGTCGAGGGAGGCGTCTTCCCAGTCGTCGGGGCCGTAGGCGGTGCGCGGGAGCGGCGTCATGATGTGGCTGTCGCCGCCCGTGACGTACTGCGCGCTGATGCGATCCCACGCCACGATGCGCGCGTCGGGCTCCGCCTCGTCGCACAGACCGCGCGTCGCGTCGCGGCTCTGGCGCAACTTCGTCTGCGCTTCGACCGACGCCGCCCAGATCATCACGACCTCGTGCTGGTTCGACATGACCTCGTAGAGGCCCGTGGGCGTGTGCGCGAAGTCGGCCATGAACGGCACCCGCTCGCGCACCACTGCGTCGAGGAACTCGAGCGCGGAGCCCGGACGCACGCTGAGCACCTCGTGCACGAACAGCGTGCCTTTGATGCCGGCGGCCATGATCTCGGGCGTCGAGGGGCTACCGGGGACGCCGCCGCACAACCGGTCGAAGCCGCCCGTTCGCCATTGCGCGGCCTTGTCCCACCAGTCGCCGTAGAACGCCTTGCGCCGCTTGAGGTTCATGCGGTCGACGTTGGCGGCCCAGCCCTCCCAGCCCTTCGACCCGATGTCCCAGACGTTGATCACCTGCGGCCACCGGCCACCGCCCGCACCGCAGATGTAGAACGCGCCCTGCAGCCCGAACATCTCGGGCATGCGCAGCACGGGATCCGCCCAGAGGTGCTCCATGTAGTCGTACTGACCCTGCCCGACGATGTCGACCGTCTCGTGCAGGTACAAGTTGCGCGTCGCCATCGGTCCCTCTCCGTCGGAGCGGATATTTGATCACACCTGGCGCGCGACAGCCGGGGGTGTCGCGCCGTGGATCCGCTCGGTCACGCGCGCGGCCGCGGCGAGGACGCGCTCGGTGTACTCCGGAAGGCGCGCGGGCTCGATCTGGTGCGGCAGCCCGTGCAGTCCGAGCGCGAGCGCCGGCCTCGCGTCGGCTCCGTAGACCGGCGCGCTGATCTGCGACACCTCGGCCGTCTCGGATCCCGACCATGGACCGAGCGCCTGCTCGTCGCGCGCGAGCGCGTCGACGAGTGCCGCGCGCTCCTGCCGCGCGGCACGCGAGAACGGCCGCTGCGCGAGCTCGACCATCACCGACGCGAAGCGACGACGCGATTCCATGTCGAGCACCACCACGTAGCCACGCTCCTCCGCAGTCGCGATGACGGACCGGAACTCGTCGCGGTCCGAGGCGGCGAGCGGCACGCGCGAACGATCGAGCCATGCCTCGACCTTCGCCGCGTCGGCGTGGACCAGGTGCGAGATGCCGAAGGGCGGCACGAACGGGATGGTCTGGCCGACGCGCACGGTGTTCGACAGAACCGAACCGGTGCGCGCGTGTGCGACCACGACGAGCTCGTGGTCGGAAGCCACCGATGCGAGCGCCTCCATGCCGAGCTCGGCGACGAGCGCGTCGAGCTCCGGTTGCACCTCGTCCGCGATCTGCAGGCCGGCCAGCGCGGCCTCTCCGAGGGGGATCAAGCCGGCCCCCAGCGTGTACGCCGACGGCCCGCGCGCCTGTACCCAACCGCGCGCCTCGAGCGCGAGCAGCAGCGACATGCACGTCGTGCGGTTGAGCCCGGCACCGCGCGCGATCTCGCTCGCCGAGAACTCCTCCCCGGGGCGAGCCGCGAGGAACTCGACCAGATCGACGAGCCGGTGCGCCGGCGCCGACGGTTGCAGCCCCACGACGACCTCCCGCGACCCGTTGCCCGCGGCCCGGCGGGCCGCGTAGGGTTGTCAACATATCAGCGCTCCTGTTGACATCTCAACAGGAGCGCGGCTTTGGAGCCGGGGGGTTGCCGTGACGAAGCAGGGCGAAGCGTTCTCCGCGAAGGACCGCTTGTACGGGATCGGGGCGATGCGAGACCCGCACCCGCGCCTGCGCGAGCTGCGCGACGCCGCCGAGAAGGTGCACCCCGGTTCGGTCTCGTCGCAGTTCGGCATGGTCGGCCCCGACAACTACCTGATCCCGGACGAGCAGCAGGTGTCGGTCTACGACTTCGACCTCGCGGACCGGATCTTCCGCGATGCGTCGACCTTTTCCTCCTCGTACTACGTCCCCTCGTTGCGCGCGGTGATCGGCCGCACGATCCTCGAGATGGATCCTCCGGACCACCAGCGGTACCGCTCGCTGCTCCAGGGCGCGTTCACGAAGAAGGAGATGGTGCGCTGGGAGCGCGACTTCGTTCGTGACATCGTGGAGTCGCACATCACGCGGCTCGCACCGCTCGGTCGGGGCGACCTCGCCGCGGACTTCGCGTTCCACTACCCGATCACCGTCACGGCGGTGGCCGCTGGTCTGCCGGTCGATGACGTCCCCACCTTCTACGAGCAGGCCGCGTTGCTCACCAACGTCGCCGTCGACGAGGCGCGTCGGCTGCGGGCGAGCGCCGAGCTCGGCGCCATCGTGCAAACCCTCATCGACCGCCGGCGGGCCGAGCCGACCGACGACCTCATCAGCATCCTCGTCCACGCCGAGCTCCCCGGCGCCGACGGCGGAGAGCCCGAACGCCTCGAGGACGACGAGATCATCGCGTTCCTGCGCTTGCTCGTGCCCGCCGGCGCGCAGACCACCTACCGCCAGCTCACGAACCTGCTCTTCGCGCTGCTGACGCACCCCGATCAGCTGGACGCGCTCTACCGCGATCGGTCGCTGATCCCGCGCGCCGTCGAGGAAGGCCTGCGTTGGGAACCGCCGCTGATGTTCTTCGCGCGCAACGTCACGGCCGACACCGAGATCGCCGGATGCCCGGTGAGGGCAGGCACCACGGTGAACCTCTGCGTGCACTCGGCGAACCGCGACCCGTCGCGCTGGGCGAACCCCGACGAGTTCGACATCTTCCGGCCGAGTAGCACCCACCTCGCCTTCGGGCAGGGCAACCACATCTGCCTCGGCATCCACTTCGCCCGCATGGAGCTACGGGTCGCGCTCGAGGTCATCCTCGAGCGGCTACCCAACCTGCGGCTCGATCCCGGCGCCGAGGACGTGCACATCGACGGCCTCACGTCGCGCACCGCCGTGCACCTGCCGTGCCTGTGGGACGTCCCATCCGACCGCGAGGAGAACGCATGACCGCTGACCTGTTGATCAAAGGCGCACGCATCTCCGACGGTACCGGCCTGCCCGCGTTCGTCGGTGACGTCGAGGTGCGCGACGGTCGCATCACGCAGGTAGGACGGCTGCCAGGCGCATCCGCCACGCGCACCATCGACGCGACCGGGCTCGATCTCACCCCGGGCTTCGTCGACGTCCACACGCACTACGACGCGCAGCTGCACTTCGAGTCGTCCGCGTCACCGTCGTCGTGGCACGGCGTCACCACCGTGCTCACGGGCAACTGCGGGTTCACACTTGCGCCGTCGAAGCCGGCGGATCTCGACTGGCTCGTGTTGATGCTGGCCAAGGTCGAGGGCATGTCCGCCGACGCGCTGCGCGCCGGCGTCGACTTCACCGGCGGAAGCGTCGGCGATTTCCTTCGCGGCCTCGACGGGCGCGTGGGCGTCAACGTCGCGACCTACGTCGGTCATGCTGCGGTGCGCCGGTGGGTGATGGGCGCCGACGCGAGCGAGCGCACTGCGACCGAGGACGAGATCCGCGCGATGCAGGCACTCGTCGACCAAGCGATGCGCGATGGAGCCCTCGGCTTGTCGACCTCGCAACTCGACGTGCACGCCGATCACGAAGGCAAGCCGGTGCCGCCGAACCTCGCGTCCGCCGAGGAGATCGTGGCGCTGTCGTCGGTGCTCGCGGGCTACCGCGACGGCGCTCTCGAGCACCTGTGCCGCTCGTTCGCGCTGGGCTACGACGAGTCCGACCGGCGCCTGCTCGCCGACATGGCCCGGGCCTCCGGCGGGAAGCCGGTGCACGCGAACCTGCTGCTGCGGTTCACCAACGACCCCGACGCGTGGCGTCGCTGCCTCGACGTGCTCGAGGGTTACGCGCGCGACGGGCTGCGCGTCTACCCGATGGCGTCGGCGAACCCGAAGGGCCTGCACCTCGCGCTGTCCGACACGATCCTCCTCGACGAGATGCCGACCTGGCGCGCCACGCTCGCGCGGCCGATGGGCGAGCGGATGCGCGCGCTCGCCGACGAGTCCACCCGCGCCACCCTGCGCCATGAGTTCGCCACGGCAGATCGTCAGCTGGCGTTCGACTGGCCGGCGCTCCTCGTGGCGAGCACGCGCGACGAGTCGAACGCGCCGCTGGTGCAGCGGTCAGTCGCTTCGATCGCCGCGGACCGCGGCGCGGATCCGCTCGACGCGTTCCTCGACCTCGCGCTGTCGGAGGACCTCGAGACGGTGTTCGTCATCGATCGCCCGGTCAGCCAGGAGGACCGCGACGTGATCGCGTTCCTGCTCAAGCACCCCCTGACGATGCCGGGCTCGAGCGACGGTGGCGCCCACGTCAACACGTTCTGCGGCGCCGACTACACGACGCGCGTCCTCACCGAGTACGTGGGTGAGGGCTTCACGTTCGAAGATGCGGTGCGCAAGCTCTCGGCCATCCCCGCGGCGACCGTCGGATTGTGGGATCGCGGCGAGATCCGGCCCGGCGCGGCGGCCGACCTGGTGCTGCTCGACCGGTCTCGCCTCGCGGTTGGTGCCGCCCGCATGTTGCGCGACTTCCCGACCGGCGCCGGCCGCATGGTGTGGGAGCAGGAGGGCTACGTCGCGACGATCGTCAACGGCTCGGTCATCGTGGAGGACGGCAAGCCCACCGGCGCGACACCCGGCGCCGTGTTGCGCTACAACCAGAGCTGACGAGCTCGACCGATCCGGGGGGACCGTGAGGGACGACATCTACTGGGACCCGTTCGACCCGTCGTTGCGTGACGACCCGTACCCGCTCTGGAAGCGCATGCGGGACGAGGCGCCGCTCTAGCGCAACGACCGCCACGACTTCTGGGTGCTGAGCCGCTTCGAGGACGTCGAGCGAGCGCACAAGGACCACCGCACGTTCAGCTCTGCGCACAACACCACGATCGAGATCATGGTGCCGGAGCCCAACGTCGACACCGGCATGTTCATCGGCCTCGATCCGCCGACGCACACGCAGTACCGCGGCCTCGTGTCGCGAGCGTTCACGCCTCGGCGCATCGCAGCCATCGAGCACGACATCCGCCGCATCGCCGGCGAGCTCCTCGATGCACAGGTGGGCAGCGATCGGTTCGACTTCGTGCAGGACTTCGCCGCGATCCTCCCGCCGACGGTCATCTCGGCGTTGCTCGGCGTGCCCGCCGCGGATCAACCGTGGCTGCGTCACCAGATCGACCTCATGTTCCACATCGAGGACGACGTCGGGATGATGAACCCCACGTCGCGTGCGGCCGGCATCGAGGTGCGCAACTACATCCTCGGGCAGGTCGAGCATCGTCGCACGATGCCACGCGACGACCTCTTCACCGTGTTGGCCGAGGCAGACTTCCCGCGCCCGGAGATCCCGGCCGAGTTCGGCACGATGTTGTTCGCGGCAGGGAGCGAGACCGTCGCCCGGCTGCTCGGCTGGGCGATCGCGCTGCTCGCCGCCCACCCGGACCAGCGCGACGAGGCGCGCAACGATCCCTCGCTGCTTCCCGGTGCGGTCGAGGAGCTGCTGCGCTACGAAGCGCCGTCGCCGGTGCAGGCGCGCTGGATCACCGAGGACGTGGCACTGCACGGCCAGATCGTGCCGGCGGACTCGAAGATCGTGCTCCTGACCGGCGCCGCAGGCCGCGACGAGCGGAAGTTCGCGGATCCCGACAGGTTCGACATCCACCGCACGTTCGACCATCACGTCTCGCTCGGCCTGGGCATCCACTTCTGCCTCGGCGCCGCACTCGCGCGCATGGAGGGACGCATCGGCATCGAGGAGACGCTGGCCCGCTTCCCCGACTACGACGTCGACCACGGAGCCGCGACGCTGCTCTACACGAGCACCGTGCGCGGTTACGACAAGCTCCCGCTCGTCATCTGAAGATCGGTGAGTGAAGGGCAGTCACGGTGTGGGCATGGTGGCGCTCAGCGCGTGTGCGGCGCGGTGGAACCGGCCGCTGAGCGCGACCGGTCCCGAGTACAGGAGCGAGAAGTCACGGGACGCGAAGCGAACCTCGCCGTCGTTGGCCCGCGCGACGACATCGTCGTAGATGCCGATGAGCTCGCTGCCCACCACCGCGCCGTCGCGCTCGGACCATTGGAGCTCTCGCACGTACCACCGGGCCCGGGCGTGCAAGGCATCGACGACGTCCACCGAGCCGCTCAGGATCTCCTGGACGCAAAGCAGATAGGTGGCGCGGATCCGAGCGAACGTCTCGCCGATCTTCTCGCGCCCCACGACCACGCCTTCGCCGGGTATGGCCCAACGCGCATCGTGCGCCCAGGTGTCGGCCCAGCGCTCGATGTCAGCCGTCGACACCTCGTTGCAGTAGCGACCGACGAGGTTGCGCACTGCGAGATCGAGCGCGAGCGTCTCGTGCGCGGTCACGTGTTCGCCCAACGCTTGCGGATGTCCTCGACGGTGACGACCGTGCCGAACGACAGGCTCATCTTCGAGAGCGTGGCCGCGTGGCGCGCAGCTTCGTAGTCGCCACACGCGTCGCCGGCGATGACCACGTAGTGGTCGAGCATGAAGCCATCGCGGATCGTGGACTCGACGCACCCGCTCGTCGCGACGCCGCACACGACGATCGTGCGCACCCCGCGCGAGCGCAGGAGCAGGTCGAGTCGAGTGCCGATGAACGCGCTGTACCGGTGCTTGTCGACGATCAGCTCGAGGTCCGGGTCACGGTCGTCCGGGCCGAGGCCGTCGGCCCAATCGGCGCCCCATGTCCCCTCGATGACGCACGGGGGACGAACATGCCCGTGGTTGCGCGCATAGAGCGCCTTGAGCGGGCGCGAGAGGTAGCGGTCGTCGCCGAGCATCCGGACGAAGACCCGCACGACACCGGCCTCGCGCGCTGCCGCGAGCAGCTCGCGAGATCGCTCGACGACCTCCGCGATGCCCGTGTCACCGAGGAAGCCCGGCACCTGCTGCTGCGCCACCCATCCCTGGGGATCGACGAAGTCGTTCTGCAGATCGACCATGACCAGCGCGGTGTGCGCTGGCTCCGCTTGGTCTTCCCACGAGGTCAGCAGCTGTTCGTCCATGTCCGCGAACGTAGCCATCGCGGCTCGGCGCGGCGAGCGTGGGTCAGCAGCGGTACGCGCGCCGGGCGTTGGTGCCGAAGACCGCGTCCCGTGCGTCGAGCGCGCCGGCGGGCAGAAGGGTGACGGAATCGTCGACCATCTGCTGGTAGGAGGCGCCAAGTCGCGTCGCGGGCCAGTTGGACGCCCACATCACGCGGTCGGTGCCGAAGTGCTCGAAGACGTGGTCGATGTAGGGACGGTAGGGCTCGACCGAACCGTCGACGGGATCGATGCTCGAGTACTTGATGAAGCAGCGGTCGTGCGTCGCGAGGTCGGCGACGAGCGACGCCCACGGCTCCCACCGACCGCCTCGCACGTAGGGGCCGCCGAGGTGGTCGATGACGAGGGTCAGGTCCGGCACGTGCTCGGCCACCACCGGCGCGTTGTCGAGATGGCCCTTCGCGAGCGCGACCACGTCGTACGCCAGACCGCGCGCGGCCAGCACGCGGAGCGCGGCGAGCGTCGGCGGCGTCGAGAGCCACCGTGGATCGGGCTCACGGTGGATCAGGTGGCGCACGCCGACGAGCGCGTCGCCGGCGAAGCGATCGAGCGCGGCGATGGTCGCCTCGGCGTCGCCGAGCGGGATCCACCCGACGACCCCCCGCACCCAGTCGTGCGTGCCGGCCACCTTCAGCAGCAGCTGGGTCTCGCCCAGGTCGTTCGCGGCCTGCACCAAGATGGTGCCGTCGACCCCGGCTGCGGCCAGCAGCGGCTCGAGGTCGCTCGGCGCGAACGTGCGATGGATCTCCGGCATGGCCCACGCGATGTCCGGATAGCTCACCTCGGACGGGAAGATGAGGTGGTGGTGCGCATCGATCACGGCGTCGATCATGCCCGAGCGGACAGTCGACGCACGCTGACCCCGCGCTGCTAGAAGGGAGGCGATGACCGCAGCACCGACCTCCGAATGGCGCTCCGGGCGCACGACGCACCGCTTCGACGGTCGCGTGGCCCTCGTGACCGGCGCCGGCGGTGCCGGGATGGGCTCGTCGATCGTGCATCGCCTCGCCAGCGAGGGTGCGGCCATCGTGGCGGTCGAGCATCACGAGGGGCGGGCCAAGGCGATCGTCGAGGCGGTGCGATCGACCTACGACGTGCCGGTGCTCGGCGCCGCCGTCGACATCACGGATCGGCCGGCGGTCGACGCCGCGCTGGCCGAGGCCGCCGCGGCGATCGGCACGATCGACATCGTGGTGAACAACGCCGCCATCAACCCGCAGGGCAGCATCTTCGGCTACGACGCCGACGTCTTCGACGACGTCATCGACGCGGACCTCAACGCGGCCTGGTACCTGATCCGCCGCACGATCGGCCCCATGCGCGATCTGGGCCGCGGATCGATCGTCAACATCGGCTCGGTCGCGGCGTACAACGGCGGGCGTGGGCGTGAGGCGCCATACTCCGCGGCGAAGGCCGGGTTGCACGAGGTGACGCGCAGCGTCGCGATCGAGGCCGGGCCGCACGGGATCCGCTGCAACGCGATCGCGCCGGGTCTGATCCAATCGCGCTTCGTGGAGAAGCACCGCGAGCGGTTCGAGGCAGACCGCGAGGCCACGCCCTTGCGCCGCCACGGGCAACCGGACGAGATCGCGAACGTCGTCGCGTTCCTCGTCTCGGACGAATCGAGCTACATCACCGGCGAGGTCATCACCGTGAGCGGTGGTTGGTTCCTCCGGCCATGAGGGGAGAGGACGGCATGAGGCTCCCGTACCGAACCATCGACGCGGACAACCACTACTACGAGACCCGCGACGCGTTCAGCCGGCACATCGAGTCGCGCTTCGCCGAGCGGACACTGCTCGTCGAAGCCGACGACGACGGCAACGACCGCATGATCATCGATCGTCGTCCGTACGTCTTCTCCGACCCGAAGTTCGACAAGACCAACCCGCCGGGCTCGCTGCTCGCGAACCTGCGCGACCCCAATCGGCAGGACTACGCATCCACGTTCACCGCGGATGCGATGCTCGACGCGTACCAGGATCGCACCGCGCGCCTCCAGCTGATGGACGAGCAAGGTGTCGAGGCGGCGATCCTCCTTCCCAGCCTCGCGGTGTGCGTCGAGCGCCCGATCCGCCACGACGTCGAGCTGACCGACGCGGTGCTTCGTGCGTTCAACCGGTGGCTCGAAGACGACTGGGGCTACGCGTACGACAACCGCATCTTCGCCGTACCCCTCGTGTCACTCCTGGACGTCGACCTCGCGTGTCGCGAGCTCCGGCGCGTCCTCGATGCCGGCGCCCGCATGGTCCACCTCTCGGCCGGTCCCGTCGACGGGCGTTCCCCGGCCGACCCGCACTTCGACCCCTTCTGGGGTCTCGTCAACGAGGCCGAGGTGCCCGTCGTCTTCCACATCGGCGACGCGGGCTACAGCGAGCTGTTCGGCACCGCGTGGGGCGAGGATCCGAACCCGAACGTCCGACGCATGTCGGCGTTCCAGTGGGCGTTCCTGCACGGCGACCTGCCGCTCATGCAGACGCTCGGCGCGCTCGTGTACCACAACCTCTTCGGTCGCTTCCCCAACGTGCGCGTGGTGAGCATCGAGAACGGATCCGACTGGGTCGCGTACCTGCTGCTGCACCTCGACAAGAAGAAGGGAATGGGCCGGCAAGGGCCGTGGCCGGGTGGCTACTTCCGAGGCCGGCCGAGCGAGGTTCTCAAGCGTCACCTCTACCTCACGCCCTACCCAGAAGACGACGTCGCGTCGCTCGTCGAGATCATGGGCATCGACCACGTGCTGTTCGGCTCGGACTACCCGCATCCCGAGGGGCTCGCCGACCCGAACTCGTTCGCCGACCTGTTGACGGGCCTCGATGGGCCTGCCGTCGAACGCGTCATGCGCGCGAACACGTCAGAGCTCCTCGGGATCAGCGCATGACCGATCCGGACCTCGGCACTCGCATCGTCGAGTCACTGATCGCGTGCGACATCGACGCGATCTTCGGCGTGCCCGGCGGTCAGACGCTGCCGTTGTATCGAGCGGCGCGCGCCTCGGGCTTCCGCCACGTGTTGATGCGCGACGAGCGCAGCGCGGCATGCGCGGCCGACGCCTACGCGCGCGTCACGGGCCGCGTCGGAGTCTGCGACGCCACTGTCGGGCCGGGCGCCACCAACCTCGTCTCCGGTCTGGCCGAGGCCTACTCGTCGTCGATACCGATGCTCGCGATCGTCGCTGACATCCGTACCGACCAGGAGCACCTCCGTCGGCGAGGAGTGGTGTCGCAGGCGATCGAGCAGCGCGCGTTCCTCGAACCGGTCACCAAGTGGGTGGCGCGCATCGAGCGCGCCGACGCGTTCGACGACATGTTCGCCCATGCGCTCCGCGTCGCCACGACCGGACGGCCCGGTCCGGTCGCCGTCGAGATCCCCGACGACGTGTTCTCGGCGTCGCCGCCGCCGGGACCCCTGCCGCTCGACGCCGGCAGCGCGCGGGCGCCACGGTTCCGGCCGGCGCCGGGCCGCGACGACGTGCGCCGAACGCTGGATCTCCTCGCGCAGGCCGAGCGACCGCTGCTGCTCGCGGGCGGCGGCGTGCTGACGAGCGACGCGGGCGCGGCGCTCCAAGCGTTCGTCGACAGCACCGGCGTGGCCGTCGCGACCACGATCATGGGCAAAGGCGCCATCGACGAGCGTCACCCATTGTCGATGGGCGCGGTCGGCACGTTCGGCCGCGTCCGCGCCGGCACGGCCCTGCTCGAGGCGGACGTCGTCGTGGTGGTGGGCAGCAAGCTCGATCAGCTCTCGACGATCGGCTTCCGCATCCCGTCACGGTCGCACCGGGTCGCGCACATCGACATCGACGGCGAAGAGATCGGGCGCGTCACGCCGGTCGAGATCGGGGTCGTCGCGGACGCGCGCGCCGCGCTCGCGGCGCTCGACGAGGAGTGGCGCGCGCGGGGCGCCGCGCGCCTCCCCGACTGGACGGCGTCGCTGCCGTTCGACCCACCACGAGTGACGGCGGCGGACGATCCGCGCGTCGCGCCCGAGGAGGTCGTCGCGACGATCAGCGAGCAGATGGGTCCCGACGACGTCTTCGTGTCGGACGCCTCGCTGTCATCGGGGTGGTCGGCGCGGTTCTTCGAGACGAAGCGCACCGGACGCACGTTCCTCGCGCCGCGCGGGCTCGCCGGCATCGGGTGGGCCGGTGGTGCCGCGATCGGCGCGAGCGTCGCGGCGAGGGCCGCGCGGGTCGTCGCGCTGGCCGGTGACGGCGCGTGGGGCTACACGATGGCCGAGGTCGAGACCGCCGCGCGTCTCAAGCTGCCGATCACCTACGTGGTGCTCAACAACGCCGCGTTCGGCTGGATCACCCACGTCGAGGACCAGATGGACATCAAGGAGCTCTCGACCCTGGCGGAAGCCGACTACGCGCTCGCCGCCCGAGCGATGGGCGCAGACTCGGCACGCGTGACCACGCACGCGGAGTTCCGCACGGCGTTCCTCGCCGCATCGACGCGCCCGGGCCCCACGGTCATCGAGGTCTCGAGCTCGCCGGACTCCTCCCCCACCGTGCGCGTGCGCGACGTGCGGCGCCAGCCGACTGCTGCCGCGAACGACCGAGCCGCCGGCGGCAGTCCGTATACCGCCTGAGCGATCGACGCGGTCAGCCGACCGCGGGAACCGTGGCCGGCCCGACCTCGGCCAGCGGCACGCCGCCACGGAAGACCGTCATGGGCCCTGCCGCCGAGACGACGAACACGACGCAGTCGCGCTGGTCGTAGGAGTAGCGCTGCGCGGACGTGTGCCGCGTGCCGCCGAGCGGCTCGACCGCGTTGATGGACTCGCGGCTCGGACGGAGTGCGACCCCGATCGTGTCGATGCGGCCGGCGGGATCCACGAGCGCCGCGCGATCGAACTGCGCGAGGACGTTGAGCAACGGCGGCATGTGCTCGGGGTACGTCACGCGCATCGGCGGGATCGCCATCGCCGCGCCCATACCGAGCCGGTCGAGCGACCGTGGGTCGCGGGTCGGTGACCACACGAGCAGTGCGCCGACGCGGCCGGCGCTCAGCCAGTGCAGACCGAGCTGCAGCAGCCCCAAGATGACCACGGGGTCGCCTTCGGGCACCGCGCCGTGCACCACCGTGGCGAGGCGCGCGGCCGGCGGCTTCTTCGCCCACCGCGTGCCGTCCCAAGTGATCACGCCGTCGGGGCTGCAGACGCGCACCCACCCGTTCGGCCGCCGTTGCAGCAGGAACACGTCAGCCTTGGTTGCTGCATCCATGGCGGCCGCCTCGTCCTCCACGACACGATCGAGGCAGAGGAGGTGGGCGGACCCATCGGCCGACCGTGCGACGAACGATGCCCGACCGTCCGCGAGCCGGCGTGCGACGTCGAGATCGGTTGTGACGGGCTCGACTCTCGCCGACGGGGGCAGCCGGCCGAGCTGGAACGTCCGATCGGTCGTGACGACGGCACCGAATCGTGGCGCGACCCCTTCGTGCGTCGGAGGGTGCCGCGCGTAGTCGAGCTCTTCCAGGAGCATGCCGTGCTGCGGAAGCTCGACGCCCTCGTCCAAGAGCTCCTCCCGCAGCCGACGGATCCTTCGTTCGCGTCGTTCGATCTCGATCAGCTCCGGCCTCCCCAGGTGACGCGCCGGCGACAAGCCTAGGGAGACCGGCCGGGATCGAACTCAGCGGGCGCGCCAGTACGCCGCGGCGCGGTTCCGGAGTTCCTCGGTGCGAGCTGGGTCGCTTGCTCAGTTCGGTGCGCTCACCAATTGCTGGGCGTGCTCGAGCAGGAACCCTCGCCCGCGCACGATCTGGAGCGTCAACCCGACCTCGGCGAAGCGCCGAGCGAGCCGCAGCATCATGGACTTGAGCGCGGCCGGGTCCGTGCTGCCGGAGACGGCGGCGTAGACGGACACGAGCTCCGACCGCGCCACGATGGAGTCGAAGCGCTCCACCAGGACGGCGGCGACGGGCAGCTGCCGTTCCGACAGTGCCACCCACCGGTGGCCGACGCGCACCACACCTCCCTCCTCGTCGACGACCGGCCGAGCACGCTCGCTCGCCGACTCGGCGCGCTCGGTGGATTGCGCCAGACGATGGATGTCCGCGGCGTCGAGGACCCAGCCGCTCGGCTGGTCGTCGGACGGGCGACCGTCGATCGGTGCGGCGGACGCCGGAGCGACCGACGACATGTTGGCCCGGCGCGCGAGCGCGGTGGCGCGCGCTTCCAGGTCGGCGGAGTCGATCGGATCGCGGATCCAGTCCTCGAGGTTGTCGGTGACGACAGGCGGTGGGCACTCGGCGGCCAGCATCAACAAGCGCGGCATGCGGCTGGCGGCCAAGAGACGGCGGACAGGTTCTTCGGTCGGCCACGACAGCAGTGGGATGCCGTGGCGCGTGATTCGGGATGCCGCGCGGGAAGGCGCGGCGTGTTCCGTGTGCACGGTTGCTCCTCGATCGCGCGGGTGCGCGCGGTGGGTGTCGACAGCGCTCGGCGCGTGAGGCGGACGTCGCGCGTCGACGACGAGAGATCAGAACCCGGGGCACGCGCTCGGGCGCACCCCGATGAGCTCGATGTCAGGCCGTCGCCGGTGGACCACGTCGCTGGTGCCAGCGGTCGCCGTGACGAAGCCGGCGGGCCTCCTCGGCGGCGAGCAGCGCCAGGCCGAATGCGAACACCGCGATCGCGACGTTGATCTGCGCCGCGACGACCGCGAACATGCGCGTCGCGGGCAACGCGGTCGGCAGGTGCCGAACCGTCGCGCTCGACGTCAGCGTGGCGACGGTGAAGCGGCTCTCGTGATCCGCGTGATCGGCGGTGATCGCGCCGTTCCACACGAAGACGGAGGCAGCGAGCACCGAGACCAGGAGCACCGCCCAGACCAATCGGCGTGGATGCCTCACGTCGGGCCGGCGACCGCTCACCTCGTCAACCCTACGGCATGGATCCATCGCGCCGCCTTCCACGGGGGGGCGCGCCCGAGCGCCACCAGCGGTCCGCAATCTGCCCAGTGTCTGTCGCAACCCATCCGCAAGATGAACGGATCGGACCCGGATGGTGTCTCGATTCTGACCGTGACCTTTCGTCATCGGATTCGACCGCCGTGGGCGTCGTCGGGCCGCGGTTCGCGCACAACATCCCAGCCCACAGCGTCGTTCGCGTGTCGCCGCACCGCGGCGGTGATGTCGGCGCGCGGGCGAACGCGCCGAACGCAGGAAACAAACACGTCCATTTCAGGAAACTCCCCCGAAACAATCGACTCTTACGTTCGCCCCGGGCAGGCAGAGGGCCGCCAGGACGGAAGGGTGAATCGCGTATGGAACCCACAGGGGCGGACGTCGCATGGGTGCTGGTCTCGGCCGCACTCGTGCTGTTCATGACCCCGGGCCTCGCCTTCTTCTACGGAGGCATGGACCGGGGCCGCAACGTACTGAACATGCTGATGATGAACTTCTGGTGCATCCTCATCATCCCCGTCCTGTGGGCGGTCGTCGGTTTCTCGCTCGCACAGGTCCCGCTGGAGAACGACTTCATCGGCAACTTCGACGCGTTCGGCTTGAAGGGCATCACCATCGATGACGGGGGCCATGCCCTCGCGACGATTGCGTTCCTCGGGATGTTCGCGGCGATCACGCCGGCGCTGATCTCCGGCGCCGTCGCCGACCGCATGAAGTTCTCCGCGTGGGCGGTCTTCGTGCCGATCTGGTCGCTGATCGTGTACGTGCCGATCTTCAAGTGGGTCTACGGCGGTTGGCTCGGCCAGCGCGGTTCGATCGACTTCGCGGGCGGCACGGCGATCCATGTCAACGCCGGCATCGCATCGCTCGCGGCGGTGCTCGTGCTCGGCAAGCGCAAGGGCTGGCCGCAGGAGGGCCACCCGCCGCACTCGATGCCACTCGTGATGATCGGCACCGGCATCCTGTGGTTCGGCTGGTTCGGGTTCAACGCCGGCTCGGCGCTGTTCGCCAACGGTCAGGCCGCGCAGGCCTTCATGAACACCTTCCTCGCCGCGGCGGCTGCCGGTCTCGCGTGGTGCGTCGTCGAGCGTGCTCGTGACGGGCACTTCACCAACCTCGGTGCCGCGTCGGGCATCGTCGCCGGCCTGGTCGCGATCACACCGGCCGCCGGCTACGTGTCGGGCATGGCCCCGATCGCCATCGGCGCCGTCGCCGGCATCATCTGCTGCTACGCCGTGAAGCTCAAGACGAAGGCCGGCTACGACGACGCCCTCGACGTCGTCGGCGTGCACTTCGTCGGCGGGCTCGTCGGCTCGCTGCTCATCGGCTTCTTCGCCAACCCCGACTTCTTCGACGGGACCTGGCGCGAAGGCATCTTCTACGGCGGCAGCGCCAAGCTGCTCATGGAGCAGATCATCGCCAACGGTGCGGCGATCCTCTGGTCGTTCCCGCTGACGTTCGCCATCCTCAAGGTGCTCGACGTCACGATGGGGATCCGGGTCTCCGAGGAGACGGAGGCTTCCGGGCTCGATCTCAAGCAGCACGCGGAGACCGCCTACCACGGCGCGGAGGCTTCGCTCTCGGTCTGATCGGAGCACATCGGTCATCCCGACGGCGGGGTGCTGCGGTCCGGCCGCGGCATCCCGCCGTTGCGCGTCCGCCGTCGACCGGCAGGGGGAGCATGACCTCGGAGGTAATCGCCGACCGGGTCCCCGCGGCGTCATCGCCGTGACTCGCGCAGCTGGCGCTCCGCCTCCTCGAGGATCGTCTGCACGTAGAGCCCGCGGCGCACGTCGCACTCGTGCGGCGTGCGCTCGCGCACGACGGTCGCGAACTCGCGCCGCAGCGTGGCGAACGTGCTCGCGTCGAGCAGGTCGGTGAGCCGGGCGGAGCCACGCGCGCCGACGATCTCCAGCTCGTGACGCGAGGTGTCCGGGACCCGGCAAGAGAGCAGCGCGGTCGAGATGGCGCCCGATCGGTGTTCGAGGTCGAGTTGCACCAGATCGCCGGCGCGTCTCGCACGCGTGTCGACCACGTCGCCGAGCGCGGCGCCCAGGAGATCGACTGCGTGCGGCCCGATGTCGAGCAAGGCACCGCGCTCGTGGCGCCACGGCGAGTGCGAGAACGGACCCTCGAGGAACGCGCCCGTGTAGTTCACCACGGAGCCGCCGAAGGGATCGAGGCCGGGAGCGGCCGCCAAGAAGGCACGAACCGAGCCCGAGAACCTCGCGGTGAAGACGACCAACGAGCCGACACCAGCGCGACCCACCTCGTCGGCGAGCCGCCGTGCCGAGTCGAGCGATGCCGCGATGGGCTTCTCGAGCAAGAGCCCTTTGCCCGCGCGTGCCGCGGCCTCCGCCATCGGCGCCTGCGCGTCCGGTGGCACGCTGAACGCCACGGCCTCACAGGCCTCGAGCATCGCGTCGAACGACGAGTGCGCGACCGCGCCGTGCGCCGCGGCCAGCTGCTCGGCGGCCTCCGCACGGCGGGCCCACACGCCGACGAGCACGGTTTCGGGCCCGGCCGCGAGCACCGGCGCGTGCACTCGCTCCGCCCACGGCCCGGCACCGACCAACCCGACCCGGACGGGCCCGTTCGCGCTGATCATCCCGTCATCATGTCCCGAGACCCTCCCCGGTCGTCACGTCTCGGCTTCGTAGGTGACGAGCTCGACGCGCCGTCGTCGCACGCGCCACGACGCGACGGCGAGCGCTCCGGGTGACGAGGTCGTGGGCCTACTCGAGCGCTGTGGACATGGAGCGCAGTCGATCCAACGCGCGTTGCGCGGACTCGAACGACTGGAACCCGGCGATGAGCGACTCGCCGTCGTACTCCACCTGACCGTGGATCACCCACGTCGTCACGCCGATCTGGAGGACGTCGCCGTCGATCACGACACCGCCGCTCTCGAGCGCGCAGAGGAACGCAACCGTCGGTTCGAACTCGTCGTCACGGTCGTTTCGGCGCGTCTCCCCCATCGACGCGGTACTTCCCCAGCCGAGCGCGGACCAGTCGTCACGCGCGTCGACATCGAGCGCGGCAACTGCACGGTTCGGATCAGCCGCCGGCTGCCGCCTTCATGATGTGCTCGATCCACCACGCCGGTGCGTTGTCGGTGATGTTCGGGATGTTCGAGTAGTCGTGCCAACGGCAGATCTTGCCGTCGCGCAACTGCGTCACCGACACGAAGGAGTGATCGATGACCTCACCCGTGTGGAACGTCCAGCGCTCGGTGTGCTCGGTCATGACGAGATCGCCTTCGGCGATCATGTTCGTCCCGGGCAGGTGCCCGTAATCCTCGAGCGGGTCGAGCCCGATCCGCACGCGGGCGACCACCCCCTCGGGGCCCGTGCCGCCCGGCCCGGGTGTGCCGATGTCGGTGTAGTGGGCGTCGTCGGTGAGGAGCGCCTTCATCCCGTCCCAGTCCCGCGCCGCCAGCGCGTCCCAGTTTCCTGCGAGGTCGCTCGACAGCAATTCGATGCCAGTTGCCGGCAACCGGCGGTGAACCGCCTCGACGCACCGCCGATAGTGTCCGGCGCCTCCATCGGGCATGTCGTCGCGATTGACCACCGTGATGACGACGTAATCGAGCTTCAACCGCTCGACCGCATCGGCCAGTCGTTCGGGTTCATCGAAATCGGGGAGCGGCGGCGCTTTGAGCGTCTCGACCGAGCAGAACCGGCAGCCCCGCGTGCAGCTTTGCCCCGCGACCATGAACGTCGCGGTGCCGCGGGCCCAGCAATCGTGAATGTTCGGACAGCGGGCCTCTTCGCACACCGTGTGGAGCTGATTCCCCGCGACGGCGCCCTGGGTGACGTTGAACACTTCCTGCGCGCGTCCGGCCGGCAGGTTCACGCGCAACCACTCCGGCAAACGCCGGCGGGGCGCATCAACGACAGGCAGCGGATTGACGACGGGCAGGGAAACGGCAGGCTCAGACATGCGATTCGGCGGGCTCCTCAGTGCCCATTATCCTCGACGCGCGGTCGACGACAATAGGCTCAAAATCCGCGATCGCGGCCAATCGCTCAGCCCGTCAGCCCCTCAAACAGCGGCGTCGACAGATACCGCTCGCCCAGACTCGGCATGATGGCGACAATTCGCTTCCCCTTCCATTCGGGGCGCGCCGCCAGCTTCGCCGCCGCGCAGATGTTCGCGCCGCTGGAGATGCCCGCCATGATCCCCTCTTCCTTCGCCAGCCGACGCGCCCATTGGAACGCTTCTTCGTTGCTGACGGTGATCGTCTCGTCGACCAGCGACGTGTCGAGGTTCTTCGGAATAAATCCGGCGCCGATTCCTTGAATCTTGTGCGGGCCAGGATTGCCGCCCGAGATCACCGGCGAGTCGACCGGCTCGACCGCAATCGCCTTGAAGTTCGGGTTCTTCGCCTTGATGTACCGCGCGACGCCGGTGATGGTGCCGCCAGTGCCGACGCCCGCGACGATGGCGTCGATGTTGTGGCCCGAGTCTTCCCATATCTCAAGGCCGGTCGTCTTTTCGTGAATCGCTGGGTTCGCCGGGTTCTCAAACTGCTGCGGCATCCAGGCGTTCTTCTCTTCGGCCACGATGGCGCCCGCCCGTGCGATGGCGCCCTTCATCCCCTCGCTCGCCGGCGTCAGCACCAGCTCGGCGCCCAGGGCACGCAACAGCGCCCGTCGCTCGACCGACATCGATTCCGGCATCGTCAGCGTCAGTCGCAGG